>JAOBYE010388867.1:28656-44585 GCA_025403585.1 Parazoanthus swiftii
CCAGTTCTCCGCCGGCAAGTTCTCGGTCCCCGAGTTATTCTGCTGCTAATTCCAACACTTCTTGCTCCAGTACTGCGGCTCGAAGCACCTCCGTGCCTTCTAGCTACGAACAACAACCCCAAACTCGAGTGGTACAAAGCAGTCAGGTACAGACGAGTTTTTTGATATCTTAGAAAATGATTAAGACAAACAGTAACTTAAATCTTTAATATTAACAAAGCTTTTGTAAAATATGCAACATTTTTTAACCCCTTCGTTCACGATTTTTAAACTCCTATTTCTTGACTCCATGGATTTTCCTATTTTAAAAGAATAGTTGCGTATTGCGAGAATTTGGCATTTCATCCTTGAAAGTTTGGTGTTGATGGTCAATTCCCTTATTTTTAAGACAACTCAACCTCTTTTGTACCGATATTATAAGGAGAAAATAGATTTTGATAAAAGTCAGAACCACTTCTATGATTCTAAATATGGTTGTTATTAAATCTCATCGAGCTATGTGAAGCAAGTTATCTACAATCAGAAACTACTTCAAATTGCATTTTTAAAGTTTGTTAAATTGTTATTTGATAAAAGCAGACATGTTGACATTTTCTCATGTTTTAAAGTCGTTACCGTAGTCTTTTACACCTAAGTACATTATTGGATTTTGTTATAAACAAAAGTTTCACCTATCATGAATTAACAAGCAATAATAATAATTATTGATAAAATGTTGGTAAACTGAAACTGTAGTGATCACTAACTTTTGCATTTTTAAAGAAAATTACTGTGGTGAAATGCAAACACAGCCAGCTCTTATATAATGAATACCTTCATAAGATGGATTCCATGATAAGTTTGCTCATAAGATTGGACAATGAATGAAGTATTTTTTATGAAAAAAATCTGGATTAATGGACTGTCTCTTGATAATTGCTCACCCTATTTGTGTCTAAGAAAGTGTTTCTTTCATTACAGCCCAATGCAGTAGCGTCAAGCCACCAACCACTGCCAAACAGCTACTCAGCTTCTAATGCTTATCAACAAAGACGATGTGTTCCCATTTATCCACCACAACTGAGTCCTGTGACGACCAGTTATCCACCGCAAGCCAGTCCTGTATCTGCCAATTATCCACCACAACCCAGTCCAGTAGCTGCCAGTTTCCCACCCCCATCAACAGCATTTGGTTATCCACCTCAGCCAAACCCAGTTTCTGCTGCGTATCCACCACCACCACCACAGGCAACTCAAGCAAATACAGCATACCCCCCACAGTCCAGTCCAGCATCTGTGCCATACCCACCACAATCCAGTCCAAGCTACAACCATCACAGTTATCCACCTCAGCTAAGTCCTACTGTTGCCGACACCCCTCAAACTGAACCTAAAAGGACTGAGCTTGCATATCCACCAATTGCCTCACCAAAGACTGGACAGACACCCCCTATAGTCCACTATGTACCAGTTTATGCAGTACAAGGTCCTTCTGGTGAGCAGAAGTATGTTGCAGGACCACCAATCAACAACCCACCTGCCGACCCCTCTAAAGTAATACCTCCACCACCTGCTGTCCTGGAGAAATATCCTAGTGCACCATCCATTCCACAAGCTGTTCAACAGAATGCTATTGCTTATCCATCAAGCTATCGAATGCGAGTTGCATCTGACCCAGGACCGACAGCCTCGGTACCGCCTCAACTGCAGCGACAACCAGCTCCACATTTCCAACAAGCAGCACCCCAGCCATTGCAAGTTCCTCAACCACAGCGGTATCCTCTTCCCCAGCCTGTGCGGCAACCATACCCACCTCCACAAGTATACCCACAGCACCCAACACAGCAGCTGCACCCAGCACAACAAATGCAACAGCAGCCAAAGGCTTATCAGCAACCTCAACAAGCATTGCATTATGCTCCACCTCGAAAAGATGCTGTTCAGCACAGCACTGTATACAGAGTACCTGAAGTATGTGAAACAGCACGAGTTGCAGAAGAGCAAGACCAAAGCCGACCTCTCCAGATTCGGCGCATAGAGAACCACAACAAGCGGACTCTAAAACCTAAAAAGAATTGCCCAACTTTGCTGGTGGTTCCACCCAACAAAGATTGTACCAGGGACATTCCCTCGTCACCTGATAGTCTTCGCAGCAACCCCAGCCCTGTTGAAACTATCCAGGTCAAGACAGAGCCAGCAGATCCTGCTGACAATCATCTGCATAGCACAAGTTGTGTCATTACACCACCAGGGTCACCAGATGATGAAGAGAGTGATACTGATGAGGGAGAAACCTACACTGTTGTTATGCGAGACCAGGGAATGCAAACTCTTCCAGTAAAAGTTGATGCTGCCAAACTTTCTGACAAGACTAACAATGCCAAGCATAGCTACTTCAACAAGAACTCTGTCAGAAAGCATGATGTTGAACAAACTAGGAAAATTGATCAGATACAAAAGGAGAACATTTATGTTCAGAACAGTAATCTGCCAACGATGGCTGTGATTGTACCAAGACCATCACACATGAGCCCCCCAGATCCCGATGATACTGACGATGAGATGAAAGAGGAAGACAAAGGAATAGAACGCTACCACTGCTCATTCTGTGGCAAGGGTTTCCAGTGGCACTCGCATCTCAAGTCCCATGAGCGTACTCACACTGGGGAAAAGCCATTCAAGTGTTCAGAATGTGGTCGATGCTTCACACGTGCTGATGGTTTGCAATGCCACATGTTAGTCCACAACAAAAAGAAACCATTTAAGTGCCAATATTGTAGCAAGAGTTTTAGTGAATCGTCCCAGCTGGAAAAACATGTCTACCTGCACACAGGGATCAAACCATTCAAATGCGAGTATTGTGGCAGAGCATTCAGTGACTCACAGTCCATTGAAAAACACTTGCTTGTCCACACTGGAACAAAGCCATTCAAATGCCAGTATTGTGTGCGATCATTTAATGACTCTCAAATGCTCATTAAACACATCCGCAGTCACACTGGTGAGAAACCTTTCAAATGCCGCAACTGCACAATGGCTTTCAGTAAGCAGAGTGCACTCATAATTCACAATCGGGTTCACACTGGTGAAAAGCCATACCAATGCCCACACTGTCACAAGTCATTTTCAATTTCTGGCAACTTGCAGAGGCACATTCTCATTCATACCGGTGAGCGTCCTTATCGGTGTTCAAAGTGCCCCAAGGCTTTCAACAACCCCAGTCACTTGTCTCGGCATATCAGCAAGCTCCATGCCCCTCGTAATGATGATGGCCCTTTGAGTCAGGTTCATGAAATGGCCGATGCACCAGTTGTTGAAGTTTGTGAACAGTGAACTTTATCCAAATCTTAGACTAAGACTTCATGACATTTTAAATACAATTTGTAGCAGCAAGTTAATAGTTTTTCATCCATCTGACATTTCTGAAAGTACTTGTTTTGCATTTATTATATGTTGATGTGTTATTTAGTACTAGAAGTGCTTTTGTGCTTACTGTTCCATCTTTTCTGGAAGAAAATAGTTTTTCTCAACATTAGCCCACCAGCCCTAATGACATGTTAAATGATTTGTGCTGTTCATTTCTCTTGCTACATTTTTTAAAACCAGGTTTTATTCATGTAGGAGAGGAGTTCACAGTGTTTGGTCAGTTCCTAAGTTGTTTTCTCAAACCAGACACCTTATTTTTGAATTGATGTTGTAAGGAAAAATAAATATTGATAAGCTGGCTGGTGCTAAAGAGCTTTTTAAGTAAAATTTGGAGCATTTTTTCTGGAAAAGCTGTTTGTCAGTTGCACTATAAACATGGATTCTGCAGTTTGAGTTAGTTCTCAATTGCAAAGATCCAGTTTTGTTTTGATGTTTTATCTTGCAATGCAAGATCGTGATGTTAGTGGCAAGTTTCACTGTGATACTAACGACAACTGTAATCACATTAATATTGTTACTGTCTGGTAATAGGCAGTAACATTAATTCCTTTTTAAAATAATATAATCATATTTTTGTTATTAGTACTTAATTGGCACTACAAGAAAATTTATAGTGTATATAATTTATTCACATTTTCAAGAAGGAAAATACTTTGTGAGGTTTTGCAAAAATAATTTTCTTCTTGGGCAAATATATGTTCTGAATAGAAAAATTATAACTTGTTGCTTATCCATCAATCAGTGCTTTCTAAGTTGCTCTTACTGACTTTTTACTAGTTTGGATAACTGTAAAAAGAATGACGAAAAAGAAATAAAATTATTTTTGGAGTTCGGTATTTTCTGAAATAAGCACATGGCTCTTTAGCCTTGTAATTTATACTCACTTGTTAACAATTATCATCAGCACAATGCATGACTGTAAGTGTTTAGAAGTTATTTAAGCTCAGTTGTCAAACTTGTAAAGCAGCAAAAATGAGTTGTTAGCTTTTAGATCTCATAACAGTACTTCAAATAACTTAAAGTGTTTGGTCATTTGTGACTGTAGATAATAGGTTTTCATGGACAAAGTTGAAAACATTTAGCACTTTTAAGATATACGTTTGCAAAATTGAGGCAAGATAAAGAAAACAATTGCTCATTTATTTTTTAAAGTAAACCTGTGGCAGATCTTTCACAGGTACATATTTGAGTGCTCTCTGTATAACATAACACTTGCTTTAGATGAGTTTAATTTAATACAAACTGTAACTTTGTATACAGTACTCGGACTTCAGTTAAGACATTTACACAGAGTTGTATATTTTTCATCCTTGAAACAGGTTACTATAAACTGTTTAAATGAAGGTATGAATAGTTTGTGAATGCATTGTCACAGCTAGGTTGTCAACTGCAGTTACTTGCAATAAAACAGCTGTGGTATACTATTTTGTTTCTCTGTCTATTTTTGGGGGAAATGATGTTCACTTGGTACAATATGGCAAACATCCCAAGGCTTTGAAATATGTAAGCGAAAACCTCGAGTTTTTGCAATCCAATTACTGGTCACTGTCATCAAAGTGGGACCTGAGGGGCATTTTCCCTCAGGAAATTTTGTTATTCGATTTCACTGAAATACAATTTTCTGAATATTAATTTTACCTCTTCTGTTTTTGTGGCATTCACACTCTGAAAACGATTTTATCAGAAATGCAAGTTTTTAACACAAATACAAAAAATTTACACTGTAGATCATCAATTTTCATTGTTAAAATACTGGTTGGTCCAATCCGATGTTTGTCAAACTGGGTAAATACCCAAGTGGGCATTCAAATCTAGCAAATTCAAAGTTTCAATTTTTGAAAAAACATCTTGTAAATCAGTGGAAGTGTAGGCTGGAGTTCGCAGGAAGACTTCTTAGTTTCCCCAAATCATTAGCATAATTTAATCAAAACCAACCTCTGACATTTTTGTTGAAGTCTTTCCTTTCTTTGAGTAGTTTCTTGGAAATTAACCTCTTTGAAAATGGACATCTGATATATATCATAATCAAGAAAACCAGGCAGAGAGAATTTTAAATATATCTCCAATGCCATGTTTCCACTCTTTTTTTCCTTACTTCCCACCTGTTCACTGCTGCTTCCTGTGCCGGTTTTCATCCCAGGTCACATCTCCCCCCCCCCCCCTCTCTTACTCTGGGAAAATACTAGTAATTGAGTTTCAATGTATCTGATAAAATAACTCCTTTCTTTAGTGCAGCACAAGGTTTTTGAATTTTCAATTTTCTGTGGACCACCAACTTGAAATGAGATTTTCTATGGTTATAGTAGCAGTACTAAAGTGTTTTTGCCTTTGGGTGTTTCTGCCATCATTGAGCAGTAACATGAAGTGGTTAATGAACTACCAACTGAAATTATGTAAGTTATCATGATAGTAGATGATTGGACAATATAATCTTGGGCTCTTTCCTACCCCATCATTTCTTCCTCTGGGGAAAGTAAATTTGATTAACATGAAGTTAATGCTCAACTGAGAAAGTGCCATTAATTTAATGCCAGCAATGCTAATGGTACTCAGACTGTGAACTGGATAGTTCCCAAGGAGAGACTGGAAAGAGGATAAAGGAAAAGTAAGGGGGGAGGGCTAGGGTTACTTAAGTCATCCTTCACCCGCCCCTTCTTCTCACCCCAGTCTCTCCTTGTGAACCCATCCAATATTTTCCCAACTTGAGTAACTTAAATCTCCATTTATTTTTGCCCAGCTAGACTACCTGCTCAAATCAGCAAGTTATCTAGGCCACACCAGTTACAAACATGGCAGTTGTGACACCTTTTCTCTTTATTTTTATCTTCTCCAAACCTCGATGTTGACATGAAAAATCTGTAACAACAGGCCCGTAGGCAGGAATTTTGTTGGGGGGGGGGGGAGTGCAAATTTTGTAAACTTGGACTCTTAAAAGCCAAATGTATGGGACAAACACACTTAAGGCCGTTTTATTTTTGTCATTTTGAATTGTGGTAGCACCAACTGTTACGAAAAACCTATTCGGGTTTCTTCATCATCTTATTAAATCTCCAAATGCAGACCTTTTTGGGTCCGTGGGGGGGGGGGCACCCCTCTGCCTACGGGCCTGAACACAAGAAAGAAAGTTGATGTGGTCTTATGTTCATCACATTTGTAAGCTTTGGTCAAAGTTCAACAAGCTTTTATTAGGCTCAAAATAACGGGTCAACAGTCAATGCCCATCCAAAAGTAATGAGGAAAAAACCGGTAAAACTCTGGATATGACATCAAATTTCTTTGGCAGGCCATTATTTTGACTGGCCATGAGCCAGCAGTTATTCTGAGACCTAGTAAAGACTGTCAGGAAAGGAACCAGGTTTAGAATAGATCTCTACCTATAAAACTTCCTGGATAACCTGAAGATTGATATGGATGGCTTCCTTAAAGTACCTTGCCTGAGAAACCATAGTCACTAAAAAGATCTAACTATTGGGAGAGCACACCTGGCACTGGAAAAGACAATGAAACTGTGAGAGCCAGATGGTCAAACTTATACTAGAAGGCAGAGGTATAGAATGGCCTTTTAAATTTCTAAGTGCTCACAAAATTTGACCACTGCTCAAGATGTGTGTTTGCTTATACTACAGATAGCCATCACTTGCACAAACCAATGTTTAATTTATGGCTTGTGCATCCAGAAAATGATACACTGCTTACAAGTTCAGATCAAAATTACCACAGAGACCATTGTTACCTGTACAGGTTTTGAAAACTAATACAGCAAATGTATGAGAACTTGAAAACTAACTTGATCTTCCAATTGACAGGCTCACTTATATTTTGAAACTAAACATGCCAATCAATCTAATGAATGTAAATGAATTAACATGTAATTTCATACTGTAAGCAGCTTTTGATCAGATTCTTGATTCTGCCTAAGACACTCCTCTTTTCTCTTGATAACCTTTGAGAGGATTTATCATACAAAGTTACTTAGTACTGTATAGACTGTGTGCATAATACGCCCCACTGGCCACAAACAAAAACTTTGAGTTGAGGCTAGTTATGAGGCAGAAATACAGCAAATGTATGAGAAATTGGAAACTGACCTCGACATGAAGTTATTGTTCATGGCCATGGGGCATATTATGCATAGGGTCCATGTTCCTTATGCAATCAACTCTTCAATCAATATAACTGAGATCAGCAAAACAGTGCAACAGGCCAAAGCTTTTTCAGAAACTTTTTCTGTATAGTTTATGCTTGTGACAGCCAATATATAAGAAAGCCCACTAGTTTCCCTGGTTTGGGTATAGAGTTAAAATAGAAGTAATCTTGCCAATGTACTATTCAGTTTTTCTATGGCCTGTTATTTTTCATACACTGTAAATCACAAACCGGCAAACTTTCCGTACTCGTCCCTACTTCATTATGCATGCAAAGCTACTGATTTTCTAACAAAAATATCGGAGGTAAACCTTGTGTTACGAGCAATCAAAAATTCTCCAAATAACTGTTAGGGTTAAGAGTAATGGTTAGGGTTGGGATAAGGATTATATCTTTTAACTTCACAACTTAAAAATTTGAAGTTTGGCGGCCATCACTGGCCCGTAGGCAGGATTTTTGTTGGGGGGTTGCAAATTTCGTAAACTTCGACTTTTCCAAGCCAAATTTATGGGTCAAATACACATATGGCCATTAGTCGTTTTGATTAAGGGTAGCACCAACTGTTATGACAATAAACCTAATCCAGTTTTTTCATCGTGTTATCATCCTCCAAATGTGGACCTTTTTGGGTCCGTGGGAAAGTGCGTACGCACCCCGTGCACCCCCCTGCCTATGGGCCTGCATCACTGCACAAAAATTTGACGTTCCGCAGCCATATTGTATGCATAATGAAGTACGGACGAGTACGGAAATTTTACCCAATTTTTCTAATCTGGTCAAGAATTGATGGCTAGCACTGCAAACCCTCTTAAAAGTTATTTGAAGAGCAAAATGTTGTATAATAATTTTGTATAAATTACTTATTATTCCTTAGTCTTTTCTTCTTCTTTCTCTTGTTCCATTACTTCCAAACGGAAAACCTCTAGAGCAAACGGTCTCACAAAGTGTCTTCGCTTTTCCAACTGTGACTTTAAATTGGCAAGATCAGAGGGGACCTTTTGTATTCTCCCTGTAAGAATCATGTCACTCTTTCCTGTGATTCCTTCTTTAAATTTCTTTCCCAGTTTGGTTGGAACTTTGGCAAGAATATTAAGGCCATGAATCTTACCCTTCACACTACGCAGTGATTGCAATAAGATTATTGTTGCAAGTTTTCTTTCCTCTCCACCAATCATGGCCGTAGATGAAACATTCAAGTTGATCAGCTGTCTGAACTCCAGTTTTATCGCAACACGTGGTTTGAAGAATGTGAGCGCATAGGCTGATGGGAATATAGATTTCTTTAAACAGAAGTCTACACAACTTTGTTGCAAGAACTCTTCCGCTTTCGTCTTAAGGCCAAACTTGGTGCCAATGTCTTTGTTCTCGATTTCTACTGGAGAACAAAAATAGACTTGCATCGTTGGAAAGATCAGGATCATAAGGAGAAGGGGCAAATAAACCTTCAGAAAGGGTCGTAATCTCTTCACCGTGAAGCAGAATATCACAGGCAGGACAAGTAAAATCGGCAGAAATGAAGCGATTGTTAGCCGTCCAAACACGTTTTGAAAATTTTCAAATGTGTCGGCCGCCGAGCCGATCACCCAGGCCAGTGATGGGAAAATCATAAGGCCGAGAAACATGTAGTACTTTACGTTTGACTCGCTTTCCTTTGACTTCCCTTTGCTGCGGGTTTTCGGTTTGGTTTCTTTTCCATCTTGTTCATCGTGTTTTCCCATGTTTCTTAGTTATATATGGTGTTTGTGTGTTTGCACAAGCCAATGAAAGTTTGGATTTGAAATTATTCGCTAAGTTTTCCTGCAGTCACCAGTTTTATCACAACAAACCACAATTTTCAAAGGGTTTTATGTTTCTCGGACCGTCACGTGTCATTTTTGGATTTGCTCGTGACCATGCTTACGAAGCACTGATGGGGGGAGGGGTGGGGTGGAGTATACACATACACCTTTCTTTATTTATCAAGTCCACTTCGCAAAAGCAATAAAAAAGGTATCACTGTTTTAGTTCACTGAATTTATTGTGGATAAATTTTTAAATAATTATATTATGTAGAAGTCTCAAAGTAAAATTTAAAACCTAAGAGTAGTTTAACAAACGAACATTTTCTTTAGCTTTCTGTCACAAACTCGATAAATTACAATTCAAGTTAAAAGCCCTGTAACTGCAAAATGCGAAAAATATAAAAAAAAGAACAATTTTTGTATTCTATATAGCACTTTGAGAAACTGAAATGGTCAGAAATTATTCATCGGAGAAGGTTTTTGTTTTTAAAAAAAATCTCTTTTAAGCGTATTATTTCCTTTCCTCCCCCCTCCCCTCTTGGTCGCCACGAATTGATGTTAGGAACGGTTACAAAGCCAATGAAACGAAAAGGCGCCAATTGCAAATACAGTGCAAAAGATGTCTTCTTCAGAAGAGCTGTTACTGGAAGCTTTCGACGAGTTGTCTTTGGCTTCTGTTTCTAATGAGTGGACAAACCAAGTGTGGCAGACAGATTTCTGCGAGAGCCACGAACTTCCAGAATGTATTGAAGCAGGAATCGAAGAAAAAGATTGCTATAAAATGACACTAACGAAAGCTCTGAAAGCTTGTCGCGAATGGGGTGGAACGAATGATCATATTTCTGGATCTGGAGAGAAAGGTGTTTACATCGTGTTCGTTGTGTCCAGCAACATAGTATTGTGTTTTTTACGAGGTTTAATTTTGATTAGGAAACACCACTGCGAAAGTTAGTTCGTAGACCAAACTATAGGTGTTGTATAGAGTTTATGTTGATCATTTGATGCTAATACTTCCAATTCTAGAGCTTTGAACTCTATCGAATGCATGATGATGATTATATCCAACCTGACTTTATACACGGCTTCAATTTTACCATTAAGTTTTAATATATGCCTCATAAGCTGTTTGTTCTGTTTTGCAGGATTCTGGAATATCCTTGCAGACAATGGAATTTCTCATCGGACATTTATTGCTGTATTGTATTCATTCATTGATGCTTGCAGCAAGGTACGAAATAAAAAACGGTACAACATGTAAAGAAAAGTTAAAAGAATAATCTGTAATAAGATGGAGGGATTTTCAACAAAAATGTCACGGTTTGCTAAAATAAATGACATTGTTTTGTTCCCATTGTCTAAACATCTTATTCTAGTCTACACTGTGTAGTATTGCATATTATAAATATATGTATTGATATATTTAGTATAAAATGCTCTCTCGCAAATCTGATTAGTTTTCGTACTGTTGTATATCACTGTTACACTGCAGTATATGCATCAATGCATTTTGCCTGTGCAATAGCCTCCAATGCAGTTGCCTTATTTCTTTCGCGGCTGCATTGGAGGCTAACTGTGCAATTTATAATGATTGATTTGTGGTTTGTCATACATCAAAAATTGGAAAATTTCCTGAACATTTCTAGTAATACAGTGTTTCTTTCAAGGCCAGTACATCAGTATTAAAATTGTACCGACTTTCCCAGGTGACTGAACCGCCTTTCCCCAGCAGTGACATCTGATAGTTTTTAAAGCTACCAAAGACAACATTTAACTTCATCAAAACTCTAACCTGTGATCAATTAACTAGTCCCCGGACCCTCCCACTTTGACACTCGATGACCTTAAACCCAGGTGTACCTTTTTTCCCACTCAGTGTACCCCATTTCCCAAACCTTAAGAAAAACACTGTAATAGACTAACAGTAAATTTGTACTAAAACAGTCAGAACGCTGACTTAAGCTTCACCTTGTTGTCTATATGTACACTTGGAAAATACTTCACGTATTGCCCCAATTAGAACACCATGCAAATTTACAAATGCATGACTTTTATTTTTGGATTTATCACAGGTAACTCCACTTGGATCAAAACTTGAAAGTGGTGTAGTTTCTGCCAATATATATGTGGTGCTCAACCAGATACCAGGTAATTGTTGAAAGTTACAGTTACTGTTCAAAGTAACATATGTACAGTATTGTTAGAGGGATAACACAGTCAGGGAAATAGTACAGGTCATGTTAATGGCATCACTATATTGATTCTGCTTTGCTCGAGGTTTGAACTCAAGTGTAAGTTCTATCATCCTTTGTTATCTCCCAGAAAAATAAATAAAAAAAACTTGTAGGCCACACAAAATCCTTAATTCACAACCTGTGTTTATATATTTTCACTTTCAGGTAGTGGAGCTTACAAAGTCTTTCATCCACTCTTGTTTGATAAAGCCATCGATATCCTCAAGTTATGGCCTCAACAGAAAGGTATTTAATAAACAGTAAGCTCTGTAATTGTATTAATTAACCCTTGAACTTCCAGGGGGGTCAAATGGACCCCCCCCCCCACCAAGGTTTTTCAGACCTAAAATCTATAGCTTGTAAGCAATCAAAATGAAACTCGCAGTAACTGTAGTCCAATCATGAACACACATGACTCAGACTAGCAGACAACTTTTGAAATTTTACCATCAGCTTTAAAAGTTGTGAACAACCCTGAGGTATGTTCAAGTGTAGAAGACCACTGACAAGAACAAAGCCCTTCAGTTGACAGTCAGAAATCTTACTAACTGAGCCTTCATTGTCAGTCAGTGCATGACAGCAGAAGCTAACAACATGCAGGATTTTTCAGTTTACAGTTTAAAGTCCTACAGGCATCATAAACTCTCACAATAATCATTTGCCTGCTTTTACTTATAATTTGCAGTTTGTGAGAGCATGACACTGAAAAGTTGATCTCAAAAGCAGTTTTCAAATAATTTTAATTTTTATTACACACCGGACTGTACTTGGCTAATTGTCATGTAACTTATTCTTACAAGCAGTCCTACAAAACATGATTTTATTTCAGCTCAAGTTGATCTTGATTATCATTCATTTCAAACCTGTTATTTCAATAGGGGCAAACAAGCGTAAACGCCAAAAAACTCGTGTTGAAGATGAACCATCAAGTCAACAATCAAAGTCTCGAAGAACAGCAGCTAGTTCCCAAAGGCAAGGTAAGAAGAGTCATTTAAGGAACTGTATTTTCTTGGGGAGTGCTAAGGATGTGTAAGTTGTTGCTAGGGATAATTTACTGTATGCGCATACTTAGTGCTTGCAAGAGTTTTGTTAGTGGTTGTAAATGCAAATAATGTTTTAAGACCTGATGTATTACTGTGTGTAAATAAAGCTTACAAGTTACAAGCTAGGGATGATATATTTGTGGTTACTAGGAATATGTAAGTGGTTGCCATGGATATATTCATTTGGCAGTTGCTAGGAATTTGTTCGTGGCTGCTAAGGATGTGTTCAAAAGTTCCCATTTGGAATTTTTGGATGATAGTCCCAAACATGAGTGTTAACTTTTGTCAGTTCAGTTGTAAGAAGTTTACCTTGTGCTAGAATTCGTCATGTGTCTTTTTTTCTTATCAGCTGCTATCCATCATGACCCTGAAGTGAACATGGATGATAATGATGGTGATGATGACAGTGATGAAGAAGACAGCGCTGATGAGATTTATGGTCAACCTGAGGATAGTGAGGAGGCCAAGATTCAGCTGAAAAGACAACTCAGATCTCTTTTACAGGTTAGTGTTGAATTCTTGCTTAATAAGGGCTACTAAAAATCAGATGGTTTCCAAGTGGAGCAAGCAAACCCGTGAAAACTTTTTAAATGGAAATGATTTTTACCAACCCAATATTTCCTCAGGATCTGGTGCTGCTCTTGAGTGTTGTCCCCCTCAAGGAATCTGAACAAACCGTTCATCACATCATCCAGTTGTTGGCAGAGTTGACGAGAACTGATGTAGATTTCTTCAGTAGCAGATTTAATGTTGAGAAGTAGGTATTATTTGGCCATTCTGAAATTAGAGTATAAATAACTATGGTAATTGAACTGAATGGAGTGCAATTTGGTCTGAAATCGCACACATGATTTCAAAAATTGAACAAGGGTGCAGCATGAGTTTGATTTGAAGTCACAAGTATGGTTTCAGATCAAAATTGCACGGCAAGGAGTTCAATTACTAATTAATTGATATATCCACCCAGAAATCACTTCTTCACAAGCAAAAGACGTACAAATGTTTTTTGTTAAAGTTTTGAAACTGATTGGTTGTTTTTAGCATTTTCTGCTCTGCTACAGTGTACGGGTGCATCAAAACTGAGTGCAATTTAACAATGTGATTAATTCTGTATTGTTAACTGCTGTTGGAAAGCAGTTAGTATACAGGGATCACCAGCGAATTCAAAATGGATATAGTGAACTAAGTGTAGAATTATGTCTCAATGCCTCAAGAATCAATGAAGTCATCCACTAACTCTTATGATTGAAACATTTTGCTTTCATACAGAACTGACATCTTTTCAATCAAGTCCATTGCCCAGCTAGCATTTGTGGTAAGTCAACCAAATGACCTTTTACAAACTTCTTAAAATTTGATAGTTGCAGATGCACTGAACATTAATAATCCCACTACAGACCATTTAACTTGCAAAAAAAAACTACTTGTAAGACTGCCCTAATTTTTGAACCAGTTGTTAAATATCCATAAAATGACCATGGATTTGGGTTTTTTTGTCTTAGAAAAACAGTAGAATTGTTTCACGTTACTCATCTAAAGTTTGAACCAGTTGATAAAAAACCACAAAAAATGACCATTCATTTTGGTTGTCTTGAAATTAAGTAAAAGTGTCTGGTGTTAATTTTTTTTATAAGACTGAAAACTTCTAGGTTATTGAAATGCAGGTACAGTAACAGGACAAAAGTTAAGATGAGAGTTCTCACACTTTTCTCAATGACGCAGTCTGTGAAGTCCAATAGCTGCAATCTCTTTGTGTAACCTTGTATAATTTTAATTTAAGATGTAAAATAATGAAGCTAATTATTTTCCTATTCAACACTTACCGGTAACTTGATTTTGTCCTGAACAAAAAATATCCTCTTTTTCAGGGACTTGACATTGTGTGTTTTGCTGGACTTCATGGAGCAGCTGGGCCAAACACTAGAATGGCAAGTTAATTACATTACGGTATTTGTAAAAAATGTTTTTTAACATAGTTTCCAACAGGCACACCTGGCAACCAACCAGGGGAGTATTAATATTAATAATAATAATAATAATAATAATAATAATAATAATAATAATTATTATTATTATTATTATTATTGTTATTATTATTATTATTATAAAAGTAGTAATAATAGTAATAATAATAATAACAAAACTATGCTGGAACAAGACATTTTGTATCAAATTTCTGAATTTCAAATTTGTGAGCAGGTCATTGGTTGTGGAATTTGTTGAGGAAGAGGTTCGCTGCCTTGAAACTCACAAAGTTACGTTTGCTGTACATTTATTGTCACCTGTTTCAGCAGGTGATGAGTGGCACTTGAGAAAGACCAATTGGCTTGGTGAGCCAGCTCAAGTACTTTATGACCAGGTATGTGTTTTAAGTTTGATCTATTTGTTTAGTTTCAGGGAAGTTGTTTGCCAGAATATCCCCTACCCTCTCCCCCATATTCATGGATAAGAACTGTTTTGGTGGCTAGATTACTCTGTATCAAATAGATGATGTTCCTTACAAAAGACCCCTTATCTAACTTCTCAAGAAACCAAGGGCGGGTTTCGGGAGCAGTGGATGGAAAGTGAACGCCCTCTGTTTCGTGCCCACGTGAGTGTGTTCATAGGAAGGTGTTATGTTGTTTTTGTAGGATGTTACATTACAAGACGAGTTCATCTCAAATGGAGACACTCTGCTGATCGAACAGGGTCGATTGCCTTCTAAGGTGCGTTTACTGTCATTACAAATTTTTACTGCATGCTCTGTGTGACTTAACTTCTGTTTGCTACATGTATGCAGTGGTTGACGAAATGTCCACGCGCACCTACAAGGGCGAAAAAATAGTGTGTGTATATATGAACTTGTGTTGATGTATTGATGTGTAAACTTGGTTATCCGCGCTCAACTTGGAAGATTTCCTTCGAAAACTTGTAGGCCATGTTACACGAAACGGCGTGCTAAATGCATGGTTTCTTCAACTTATTTCGCAGTGCTACTGCATAGCATTTTGTAATACTGAAAATTGTTTCGTTGATCTTACTTGAAAAGCAGAGATGATTTTAAAACAGACTCTTTATATTTCTAACCTGTCGGAAGAAAAAGGAAAACGTTATTCCGTCCACGACATCAAAACAATCGGAAGAACAAGTTAGGACCGTGAAATTACCTTAATACTAAACTAACATCAAATTTAAGACAAGCGCTCAAAGATGCTTAATTATAACTGACTAATATCATAGGTGACAAATTACTCCTTAATTTTGGCGCGAAATTTCAGCGTTAACTTATAATTTCACATGTGAAATTACAGTGTAAAAAATCCACCGGCGATTTTGAGCGTAAT
>JAOBYE010388868.1:0-29477 GCA_025403585.1 Parazoanthus swiftii
GGGGGGGGGGGTCCGATTAATCCCCTCCCGGTTAACTTGTTAGTGAAAATAGCTTGGGCGTCCGATGGTTAAAAACGAACAAACTAGCAAACAAACGCAAAAAATAAAGTACATAAACAAATAATTTATCAGATAATTTTACGAGTATTTCACTGTCACTGTCAAGAAAATGATTATGTTCCCCATGAAAGTATTCAGCCGCCTACTTTTACAAGCAAATACAATTTCGATTAAAAAGAAGTGTTACATGGGTCAGTTATCGACAAAGCCAACAGTTATACAAACAGTCACTCTTACCCAGTTTCGATCTCGGATGACAGTACGACATTTATATCATAGTAATGAATAAGAGTTGCAGTAACAATAAAACTGCACCACAGTGTGCCGCCAACACTCGCCACCAGTCCACCAATCTTAAACCTGAGAAGTTATGAGAAAGGACTGGGTGAGATACACGGAGTGGCCTGGGTATGTCAAGTATTATACATCTTATGCAGCAAAAACACACACACAAACTTAGTAGATCGCTATTGCATACGCTACAATAGCTGTTCTTGGTGGGGAAGCAGTTCGTTTGTTTTGTTTGGCAAAAGCTGTTAAAGTAACATCGGCTTCCTGGCGCCGGGCGAGGATTAAATTCGCCTAAACCTGCCTATTAAGTTGTCTAGAAGAAAAATAGGTAAAAAATGGACTGAGCAAAAATTTATGCTGTATTAAGCATAACCTGTTAACGCCTTTTACTGGCACTTACCAATCCAAGATGACAATAGATCTATTTCTATCGCCGCGCTATCTCGCAATTTGCTCCATCATTTTAGATTTGTGAGAGCCGGAGAAAGGAATTGATTTGAAACATATTGTGGAGTTTCTTCAATGATGAAAACCGCTGAATTGTTCAAAATATGTGTAACAGTTTTACCTGTACATGAAGAACAAAAACACCGGTGTTATGACGTAAAACTGCATGTCATTGGCGAGATACCAGGACCAGCTCAGACACTAAACACAAAGAGAAGCAAATTATTATTATTATTATTATTATTATTATTATTATTATTATTATTGTTATTGTTATCATCATCATTATTATTGCTATTGTTATTATTAGTATTATTGTTAAATAATTTTGTCAACATTTTATAGAACACTTTGCGATGCGAAAAGGGGATCCGCCATACTTTCGGGGTGCAAAGGGGCGCTTTAACTCATTCCCGAGCGCCCAGTCTGGTCTTCAAGGAATGCCAAAGAGAACTCTCCTTTGAAGTCACGACTACTTCTCCTCTCAACTCCCCTTTGTTTACTTATTTTATAACTACCTACCTCTTGCAATAAACTGTCGGGATAAAAATTGCTGATATACAGCAAGTTTGTCCACCAGTACTTGACACACTGTGTATCAGCCTGTTTGGTAAACCATAGGGGTCCCTCGCCGAGGAATTTACTTAGATTCTGGTAGAACAGTATCACGAACATATAA
This sequence comes from Parazoanthus swiftii, assembly GCA_025403585.1. Taxonomy (NCBI): domain Eukaryota; kingdom Metazoa; phylum Cnidaria; class Anthozoa; order Zoantharia; family Parazoanthidae; genus Parazoanthus; species Parazoanthus swiftii. Next base: position 1,478 of record JAOBYE010388868.1, read on the forward strand.
CTTGGAGTCAGCCTGGAATGAAGTGGTGTCATAGATGAGCATGATTATTAAATGAACGGCAAGAAATAGACAAAAACATCGCCTTAATTGAACAATTTTTTCAGTGTGACAATAACGACGTATTCGCAAGTGAAAACAAACTAGTAAGCTACAGAGATACCGCAACAAAAAATAAACTGCAAAAAGCAATCGATTTGTAAGCGTTTTATGGAAATCGGCTATTGATTTGACCTACAAAAGATTAAGTGATTGATAGCACAGTGTTCGCTCACAGCCATTTTGTAAATACATCTTTATGAAAAAGTCACATCGAGAAAAGTATCAATACCTGTATATAACTGTACATGTAACTAAAGAAAATGCCCAGCTCAGCGATAGAAAATTCACACTACCTCCAAAATCGATGAAAATAAAACTTGAAAATATGAAGCCTCCCGTTTCTTTTCTCCATTTGGCGCAGGCCAAGATAACTCACAAGAAGGCCACTACAAAAAGAAAGATTCAACAATATTATCACAATTTTGCTACAAGGAAAAGTTGAAAAGCATCAAGTGCTATTTAATGCTGGAATTTCCAAGCAATTCACATTCAATGATCCACGTCTGCACAAACCACGTCACAATATCAAGTTTCTACAAAGCTATGTTTTCCGGATTAAGGAGGTGCGGAACACTGTGCAGGTAACGTGTTCTGCGGGTTTTGCTCTATAAATATTCTATACATACTCTGGAAGCGAAATAGAAAACATAAAACTGGAAAACTGGACGAGGGGATAACATTCGAAACGCCAGCTTTACACTTCTCCTGAAGTGGCACTTTTGACGAAAAACATACCATGGAAAACATACATATAATAGTCATGCTTTGTAACTTCCATCTTTATAGCTACTAATGCCATTAATTATATACAAGTCTTGAGACAAAGTTTAAGTCAACAACTGCTTGAGATATAAAACTGAGATATCAGAGATCTAAAAAGACTGGGTCTTAACATCTGGGTTTCAAATATTATAAACAGTCGAGAAATGCAAAGGAAATGAATACGTTACGAAGTCCTCCGTAGCTCAATCGATAGATGAACGATGGAATGAAACTTTACCTCAAAAAGAAAAACGTATCCACTGTAAAGTATCCATTGTTAATAACTTGGAAAGAAAATCTTTGAGAAATGGTAATGCTTGAAACCATGTTTTCTGTTTTGAGAGAAAAAAAACACTAACATTAAAAAGCTATTGTTTAGTGCACTCTAAACGACAAATGTGTATTTGTGTAAGAAACACAAACCCCTGAACTACAAATGAATTAACTTAACACAACACGCATGTGATGATAGCGGTCTTGCAGTATAAAAGTCCCTTGGTAGTCAAGCTATAAATGTATTTGTCAAGGGGCTGACAAATATTTAGACCTTTGACGTTTCAAAAAATTCTACTTGTTATTCTATAATTTCACGTTCTCTTTCTTTTTATCACAACTTCGCGAAGTTCCAAAAACAGTTGTGCTGTAAAAAGGCCGTCTTAGGCACTCTCCAACATTACCGATTAGATTCCATTAGCTCCCAAAATGTTAATAATTCAGTGGTTTATTTCATGGCCCCGCTTAGGCCCATTTACACTATACCGGATAGGGTGTTATGCCAGCACACAAGTCGTTGCCATAGAGTGAAAACAGGAACAGTTTTAGTGGAAAGAAACCTATGCGATAAGCGACATGTCACTTCGAAAGCGTTGCGTCTCATGCTCGAAACGGCACAAACACAAAAGTGGTCGGAAAAACTGAGTCGTTCCAAACTCTAAAAACAGTTCTAAAGACCTATCCGCCATCGTGTTTATTACCAGACGAAAACTGTCCGGTGTAGTGCGAACGAGACACATGAACGTCAAATAATCCGGAATCGTGACAAGCAAAAGTGATGCGAATCTCTCGGTCACGATCAGCCCCTAAATCCTAAACCTACAGAATAGCAAATCGTGCACACTGACAGATTTTAGAAAAGCGGAGAACTAGGAAAGTGCGCGTGTAATTGAATGATGTACATAGTATTTATGTAAACCACTAGCAAAACATAACAACTTTCAAACTACAGCACCAGTCATATGGCACAAGCTTTCATGTGCTTTCTGTTTTGAGATTAATGCAGGTTTCCGGGCAGCTACCCACCCACCCCACCCTCAGGTTAGGGTAAGTTCTAAGCAAGGCCGGGGTTAGTCTTGCTTCGGTTTAGGGGAGGAGTAGGTGGGTAACTATCCAGAATGCCTGAATGAAGGTTGCCGGGCAGCCTCCCACCCACCCCTCCCTCAGATAATGGTATGTTCTAAATCTAAGCAAGGTTAGGGTTTAGTCTTGCTCCGGTTTAGGGGAGGAGTAGGTGGGTAACTGTCCAAAATGCCTGGATGAAGGCTTCTGGGCAGCTATCCACCTGTCCCCCGCCCCCTCAGATAAGGGTTAGAAGCACAGATGGAGTAAGGTTTAGCTGTAGGGTCCACATCAAGAATCAGCCTGCACTAGTTCTTTGTCTGAGCTAAAAGTTGATTGTTGTTCCATACATTACTTACTTGCAACTCTTGACGACAAAAGCCACAAGAATGTGTGACAAAGAATCACCCACCACATGCTCAGTACTCGCATCCCGTTCAGTGATGTAATTGCACCAGCAGGAACCTTGGTCTCCATTATTTTACTTGTGTTCGAAAGTATGGAGAAACAAAGAAGGATTTCTACAACGACATCTAAAATGACCAAAAATAGAAATCTGAGACGACTTTCCATTTTACCGATAGGTTAGTATTCAAGTACCATTATATAACTTAGGGAAGAACGGAGTTTACCAGCGCCCTGTTTCCTAAAGCCTGCATGGATTCAAAATAAATAACTGCACCAGTTCAATGATTGCGAGTCACCTTGAAACCATGAATGTGTTCTATGTACTAGTCAAAATCGTAAATCGTCTTTCATTAAATTTGAGCCCTTTCATGGTCGTGGTATCTAGTAACCAATAACACTAATGCGTCAAAAGGAATAGTAAACTTGTGCTTATGGGAAGCTCCGGTAAATTATGATACTTTTAGTGTTTAGTCCATTTCCCATAATGAAGCGACTGAATGACGCTTCTTAACAAAGGATGGAATGGAACGCGATCGCGAGATAATGCACATATTTTGCGCGGAAATTTCTGAGATGGAGAGGGGGCTGTTTTCTAACTATCATTTCAAGAAGAATTTGCTAACTCGTGGATCTGGGAAGAAAATACAACAGTCGGTCAAAAAAACGTGAAACTTAGAATATAATCTTGCCAAATAAAGTCAACAATCACTTCTGGAAAGACTGTTGGGAACGAACGGTTTTAAATGAAAGAAAATACCTACGAATGATCAATGCCATTTCAGATTCTTCAAACTGATTCCTTTGAAGTCGTAGGGACGCAGAACGTAGCGAGTCAAGCTAGTGGTGACTAACATTAGTCTGGAAAAAATTATCCTTTGTACGTACAATTTTATATCTTGGATCATAGGACACCCTCCAAGCATTCTAAATTATTACAAGTAGTGTAAATGAACTTTGTACCAAAGTCCAAGGTCTTCTTAAGTATGTTTATAGTAGCAATGGTCAGTGGAGGAACTCACAAGAATGCTATCTATTGTAGGACTTGACGTTTTTAATAACGCTTAATCAAACCATGTCATTTCCCTTTCTTTTAGTTTGCCGGTACGGGTAACTGTGCTAACAAAAGGTTGCCCATACATGGATGTCAAAAGGGCGGAAGCATAGAGGAGAACTGTAGAGAAAGGACGAGCAATTTTAGGTTTCCAAACCTGGAGCAAAGTGGGAGTTGCAGCCAAAGACCAGGACACAGAAAGAAATAGGATAAATGTGCCCTATTTCCCAGCCGGAGAGAAGGAAATTATAATGACGAAAACAAAGTAAAACCCAATACTCTCGTTAGTACTTGGTATTACTTAGTAACATGTACATCAGGTACTCACTTTTCTTTGCTGAAACTAATTGTGGTAATGATGGATCGGCCGAGTTTATAGGACCGTCTATCAATCCAACAGTGTCACTGTCCTTACCACTGTTGGCAAGTACTGTTGCAGTATTTATAGCAACTCCATTGCTATCCGGTAAGCTGCTATTGCTAACTGACATGACAGACGAGTTCTGGATTGCTTGTCTTTCCAACAAATACTTGTGTGTGACATCTACTAGAGTCCCGGTGAGGCACAGCAGCAATAGAAAGCCACACAGAGTGCTGTAACGCAACAAGGCGACAGTCGCAAAGAATTTTCACAGAAGATTTTATAGATAGTACGTATATACATAATTCTTCGTAAGCAGAAAGCAAAATCGTTACAGTTATATACAAACGTCAAACAATATGCAGGTCTAATGACAACGTTGCATAATTCATCTGTTATACAATCGACTACTGCTATGTGTAACAAGGTTTAACGTTCAGGCGTTAGACACGGAACTTAGGGACTGTCGAGTATCTTTCCACCAAAGATACTGGCATGTTCAACTGAAGTTCAGACAAACAAGACACAATGAAGTTTCCACACGGAAAAGAAGTACATGTGTTCTGTTTTTAACTGCTGACTAAATACCGGTAACTGCTTTTTACACCGTCGATTTGTAACTTTAGAGTAAGAAACGACGCTAGTCTAGAGAAACAAAAATGTGACTGCAGACCCTACGGTACTAACTTCAAGGGCTTTAAAGGATCAAATTCTAAAATAGCCTCTTAGAAACGAAAACATATTCAAGGACTTTCAAGGCTTTTCAAGGAACATAAATTATATACGAAAGCTGCTTACAGATACAAACGCTGCAAATGTCGTTTAGGACAAACCTAGATATTAAGATATTATGATATTACACTGTCTCGTTACTGATACTCTCGGCTGTTACCTCATTTTTAAGCTGCTTAACTTGCAGATGATGTACGACAAGAAAGAACAATGAACTACAACACACAAAGTTAAGATGAATCAAAAGTTATGACAAAGGTGAATCAGATTATCCAACTTAAATAGTCAACGGGTATGACATGTAACTAACTTCAAAGACAGCTTTCAGGAAGGTAAAAATACAATTTTGCAGCGCTGTATATACTTACAGAGTAACTATAGGACCAGTAGTGTATTCGGAAGGCTTCGCACAATTTACTGCTCTTGTTTTACTTGCGCCAGAATCCACCTTGACCTTTGATCCCAGAACTTATGAAAAACATAATTTTAACCAAAATTACAGGTGGCCATTTGTCAAAGTATGCCTTAATTAATAGCACCACATACATACTCAACATGATTAACAGAAATGTTAATGGAAAAGAAAATAGCTTTGGCTATAGAAAATGAGTTAAATAGCATAGCATTTTGTATGAAAGTAAAGCATAAAACTGGTCAAAAGGTGGAGCAACTGTAGCCCTCCCTGTTCCACTGACTCTGCCTTAAAAAGTGAGGACTGAATATTAAGATTTTCATTTCTTACATCAAGCCAGAATGATTTATCTTAAACTTAAAAACTATAGGGCCAAATATAGAAAGAAAAGGTCATTTGGGAAGGATAGGCTGTAGCTTCAAGGTAAGCTTACCTGCAGGATGGATCAGGGGCACCAATGATACAATTTCCTGGGGGGGGGGGGGCATGTTTCCCTAGAAAACTTTGGAAACAACTCGTTTTTGTACAAAGCAGTGAAAGAAAGTTTTTATATAGGCCAAAACAAGTCCATCAAAATTATTTGGAGGGAGGAGCTGCTGCCCCCTGGATCACCCAGGTTGTTATAATAGGGGCTTAGCCCTTTAACTTTGTAGTTAAATGCTAGATAAGTGGACAATACCAGGTAGCTGGAGCAAATAGCAATCATTTTGAAAAAAAATAAAATACGATACACACTCCGAAATAACTGAAAAAGGGGTGGGGACTTTCAACCCCCCCCCTCCTTCTTGAGAAAGGATTATAAATAAAAAGTTATAGAAAGAGAGATTTGCTAAAAGAGTTGTTCAGCAATTATACATTTGACGTATATTCTCGTTCTCACCTTGAAGAAAGTCCTCCAATCCATATGCAATGTCACTTTCACTACAATTCTTTGGTGCACACAGTCCCAACCTGATAGGGATTGGTTTGGTCTGTCGAATGTCACAGTGATACTGTGTCACTCCTTGAAGAGTTATATGTAACCACAATAATATGGAGAGATCTATAGTTACAGGGCTCGATTTTTACACTCGTCCGGTCGTCAGAGAAGACTGAAATCCTCATGGGACAACCAAAAAAAGGAGCTTAGGACTTCGTCCTTTGGACAACTAGAACCAACCAATTGATATATGTTACAAATTGACTTGGTTTGGCCTTACTTCTAGTTAAAATTTTAAATGGAAAAAATATAAAACAGTCTGCTTAAACACCTATTATAGGTGTTTGAGTCACTTTTATTTAGGATGACTTCAACTTTTGAGAGACGACTAAAAAATAAATCTTGGTTGCCCCATTGTACATACAGAAGTTTTCCTTAAAATCCAGCCCTGAGTTATGTTACTTTGTTGTGGTCAATCAGACCATGGGCTGGTTATAAGAAGGTAATCAAGGGACAAATGAAAGGAATAATATATGCACAAGTTACCTTAACTGCCACTTTTACATGTACAATTTACAACAACGCCACAAACTGAGGGTAAATTTACCAGTAAAGAGTATTTGACTTAAAAACATACAGTGTATTGTCAGTATTACTTTACAAGTCATGTAGTCTGTTGCAAATCAAGGAATTTGACAGAGCTTTTAGATTTTCATTGTTAAATACTGATTAAAACAACAGATCTAGTTAGTATAAAATAAAACTAACTGATTCAATGGCAACATCAAGTATGTACCTAATAAAGAAAGAAAGAAAAATGAAAGAAAGAACAGGCAATTGGAACATTATTTGGGTTAAGCCTGTCAATCACATTGATTTCATATCAATAAGTATGAATCATGATTATAGGGCTGCTGGTTTTTAAGCATTTAGTACCTTGTTTTGATTTCCCAATTGGATCTGGAGATCAGTGAGGCAGTAATGTGATGACTGCAGTGATTTGCACAAGCCGTAAGAACCCATCCATAGCACATTCCCCCATTCAACACCACTACCGGGCTTTCCCACTGCATCAACATCTGCAAAGTTAATGTTAGAAATTGACATCATGTTGACTTTGTTGTTACTAATAATGTTTTAATTTATTCAACCAACTCTCACAATTCACAGTGCAGTGACTGACAAGTCACAGCCTCAATTGCATGGATTGAAAATGATTGTATTCTTGCCCTGTGTTTCCATTTTGATTTGTAAGTGCTGAAAAGTTATTTCATTCAGATCACTGTGTTACTTAAATCCTATAGCTAGTCTAACTTCCATTAACCCTTTCACCCCGAAACTCACCATATGGCGTTATAATTGCTGAATTCTCCTCAACTGTCTCCAGATAATTTCTTGTAAACAGGTTGGGAGAACTTTGTTTTTCATCTTAGATAAATTGCTGCATATAATCAATTGCTTTATTCTCAAACAACTTGTTTTGTGTGGATAATTTATCAAGGAGAATTTACATGTATATACTGATAAACTGGCTGGGGCCGAAAGGGTTAAGTTGGGAAAAATCCAGGCAAATATTATTAGAGCTAATGGTTAAAACCTTGAGTTTAAAAGGTTCCTACTACTTTAAGTGAAACGCAGTACCTTAACAAATGTACTTAGCAGGAGGAGTGAAAGGTTTGTGAATCGAAATATTTTACCAAAAATTTTACATGGATTACAGATCGAGTTTGAACATGACTGCATAATTTCTGCAGACTCATTGATCTCATTGGTGTATTGTACAATATTTTGAATTCAAAAATGAACAAAATGTTGTAGATCAGCAAATGCATGTTCAAGTTAATGATCCCCCTACCACCCCTCCCCCTACCCTCCCCCCCTCCCCACCACATGCACACACACCGTCATTTCCTCTTACTTTCAACTTTACTACAGGGTAGATCTACTTCTGTAGAGATAACTGTGTGTATATAATATTTGAATGCTTCTGCCTTTAACTAGTAAAGCTTGCCTTACCGCTTACGTAATAGTTCTAAGACTAAAAGTAAAAGTAAAACACCTACTGACCTAGTATACAGACAACGTCACAACACAATAACATCAAATTTTTTATTGTTCAGTTTAACTGGCACAGTACTTACATTTGAAGAAAATCGTTGGGGAAAGATTTCTGTAGCTGTGCTTGCATTTCTCTGAAACGTTACCAACCATTTGGTCCCAGTGTTCCGATGACAGCAAAAACTTGTTACGGGCAAAGGCCGTTTGCATTTCGTGTCGCAGCATACCAGGAGTCAGAGCGGAGACACTTGCAACGACAACAGCAAAGACAGCTACGCTTATGGGCACTATTCGAGACATCGCCGTATTCGTTAACCAAATCCACCAAATCTTAGCTTATAATAATACGTGATCAAGAAACACAAAAAACAAGAACCGAGAATTCCCGGCGACATCGCCGGTATCACGAGTTATCATATCCGGGGCCTATATCAATAAAAAAACTACTTGACAATTCGTTTGCCAGTTCGACCAAACTGAAAATGATCTCTGAATATAATGTTATATATAATAAAAGGAACTTGGGAATTAAGAAAGAACAGATTTCGAAACCGTGTGAGATACAAAGTAAACGTTTGAAATTGTATTTTCAGAGCGTTTTTATTTTGTAATTGCTGTGCTTTTGAAGCATATCGCTCAATGCTTACTTGGAGAGATCGAATAGGCAGACAAATTCGCACATGGCTTTGACCTGGTCAACTTTTTCTCTCGGGGTGGGGGAGAGGAGGATGATCAACAAAAACCGACAGGAGGCCGTAAGGTATGATAACAATGCACGCGAACAAAAAATTAACGCCCGATGAAACTGTGCACATGAATAATGCTAAATTTCGAAAAAGTTTTGTTAACGTGCGATAAATTTATGCGAATTTCCGTGTTTTCATTTTCAAATGTATGAATTTTGTCGACTCGAACCAGTTGATGCGTCATGATAACAATTTTTTTTTATAGCACTTATCCAATTTAATTTGAATTGCGCATTTTGCAAGTCAAAGCAACAAATTCAAGCAACAAATAACAGAAGTATTTACTGCAAGCTGGTGAGACGCCTGCTGCAATAGTCATTATGTTCAAACCGATTTCAGTCAGGGACAGAAGTATTAACCGTCTTGAAAATGCAAATTAGAAGACAAAAATGCTTTGCAAGTTTGTAGAACAAAATAAACGAAGTCAGCTCCACTGAAGGACGAACAGTTTAACAATTTATTCGCCATTCTGATTCAAAGTATTTACAAAATTTGCACATATGTTTTTCAATAACTAAATCCGGGGGGGGGATACTTCAGGGTGAAAGTGGTAGCGGGATGACCGTCGGGAAGCTCGAATATCTACCTTAAAAAATACCTAGTGGAAAAAAATTTCACCCTAAAAAATGCCCCTCGCTTCTGGAATACCATAAAAGATACCTGAATTTATCTTCAGCGTACCGTTTTAGCTCAAATAACCCCTAAAAAATACCAGATTTTCTTCCGAGTGCGATTTTCTCTCAAAAATACCCTAAATTGGCTAAAAAATGCCAGATCGCCGATTTTATACCCTAAAAAATAGGACGGTCATACCTACCATCCAAATATAGGGAGTACCCCTCCCCCCGGGAACTAAATAATGGCGAGGAAGTCATTTTCGGTGGCTTATCAGACTCTTCCTCATGAATTAATAATGAATATTTAGAGGAAAAATAAATAATCGTGACAAGATGTCGAGCAGAATATATACATTGATTTTACAGTTTACCCGGTAACTATTTATTTAAGTCAGTTATTTGAGGTCAGTTGTCCCTTTAGTTTCTTTGCAAATTTATGTAAATTTCATTGCTAAGTGCCTTTGATATTGGAGAGAAAATTGACGATGCTTTGTGGGAAGGGTAAGGAATTTAAACTATCCACATGTTCTGAGCTGGTATTGACGGGTTGTCCAATTTCAAGCGGAGTGTTTGATGATGGCGGGCTTGGCGGCCGTATGGCGTTGCTTTGACGACAGACATTGGGGGTTTGATGCTTAACAAAATAAGTGCGTGGGATATTTTGCCGTTGTTTATTGCTTTCCTTCAATACCAAGCTCTGTTTTTAAGAAAGACAAACTTTTGAATATACTGTGCCAGACCCCAAGTGAGGCACTTAAGGCCGTGTTCTATTGGGATCAACCATTTTTGGTTGGTTGGTTTTTTTTTGTGTTCTATTGAGAAAAAAATCGTTTTTGGTTGGTTTGGTTGATCAACCATTTCAGCCCCGCTCAAATGCAGGTTGAAATGGTTTGAACCAAAAAAGGTTGAAACACGTTCTATTGGGATTTTCAACCAATCCAACCAAAACCGGTTTAGGTTGAAATGGTTGATCCCAATAGAACACGACCTTACATTTGTATATCACGCGATCATATCACGCTGGGCACGCAGAAAAAGAAGATACTGGGAACGAGCTCGTGACGTCATTGTTGGTCACATGGCCATCTGTGCGAGAAATCCAACATGGCGGCGAATGAGCCAGTTGTTAGGAGCGAGCGAAGCAAACGTGGTGTCAACGAAAATAATGGAGTCAACTCATCAGACAGGTAAGTTTTGTTCAAGGCAACATGTGCACAGTGTACTCTTTGTTTTTTTTCTTCTCTCTGATTTTCCTGTATGCCTTTATACGAACTTTAGCAGCGATTCTGAAACAGAAGAGAATAGCAAGTCCGAAGTCACAGCTGAAGTTAGTTCAACATCATTGGATAGGAAAAAGAAGAAGAAGCACAAACACAAACATCGTAAAAAACACCACAAGCATTCAGAAGATGAGAAAGAAAAAAAGAGACGTCACAAGCACAGACACAAGCACCATAAACACAGTCGGAGGGGTAGTGACAATGGTTTAGAAGTTTCAGAAAAGAAAACACAGATAGCTTTTGAATTGGAGGAACTCGAAAGACGTAAAGCGTTTTTGCAAGAACAGCTAGCAGTTTCGGCTGAAAAGGGAGAGAAAGAAGCGACAGAATCTTTTGATAATGATAAAGTGAAGCAAAAACACGAGCATAGTTCAAGCAATTCTGCAAAGCGTGACAAAGAGAAGGAAAGACATCGATATAGCGAAAAAGACAGGGAGCGAAAGCACGACAGCTCTAGATCAAGAAAAGACTCCCACTGTGAAGAAAGAACTCATAGAGATGACAAAAATCATAGATCTAGACATAATAGCAGTTCTCATGATAAAGAAAGTTCTCTTGAGCAAAAGCACAGTTCCGGTTTAATACAGGAAAAGAATGTGAGAAAAGATAGGTCACCCAACAGATCCAGCGAATCATCCAGACGAACTGGAAGAAAGCATTCTGAATCACATGACAAACAGGAAAGGAAACTTGAGGAAGTGGATAAAATGCGGGATTTAACTAAATCACTTGAATCGAGGAAACGAAGTAGATCACCTCCAAAGGAGAGTGAGAAATCTAAAGTGAGAAGAACGCATAGCAAATCCAGGTCAAAGTCTCCTAAATCATTGAGAAAACAAACAAAATCAAGATCCAGGTCTCCTAAACAACCAAGATCAAAACTGCCAAGAACACAAACATCACGGTCACCAAAGAGATGGAGTAGATCAAAGTCTCCAAGATCTACTAGGCCCAATAGCAGGTCCAAAGGAAGCCAGTCACCTCGGGAAAATGAAAGATCTAGAGATAGAAGCCAGTCACATAATCAGCAAAAAAGTCCTCCAAGGAGGAAACGGAGTCGATCGCCCAGGAGAAGAAGTAAGTCACCCAGGAGGCGAAGTAGATCGCCCAGGAGGCGAAGTAGGTCACCCAGACGGTATAGTGGCTCATCTCGTCGGCATCGCTCCAGGTCAAGATCCCCAAGATCCAGACATAGCAGGAGGAGATCTCCCCATGACAAGTTCCGTGGTAGCTATTCTGAAGGCCAAGCAAAACAAGAGGACTCTGAGTAAGTGATGATTTTTTGCCCAAAAGGTACTTCTTGGGATTTTGAAACGGGTGCCCAAGTCACCTAGTGCATGCAAATAACTCCCTGTTTTGGATAAAATTTCACTTAACTGTAACTCGTTTTGGTAAAAGCACTTTGGACACAAGTTCCAATAAAATTCCTTATTACTGAACTAAATTAACTCTTATTTTTTTCAGATCTGAGTCTTTTACATGTATTTCAGAGACCCCAAATTTTAGTGGCTCAAATGTTGGTGTAAATGTCTAGGGGGGAGGTTGGGGCTTGCTTCTCTTGAAATTAAGGGTTTCTGAATGTCATTTGTAACACAAATGCAGGGTTTTTTACAGGTGCAGCAGGTCAATGCATTCAAACCTGCCTATGGCAGGTCACTTGGGTTTTGATATTCAGTTATCACTTTATTTTAGTATAAAAGTGAAATAAGATACTGTTAATAATAATTTTTTTTCATTTAAAAGGTACAGATTACTGGTAATAAAATTGGTATAATAACTAATAAAAAGAGTTAGAAAAAACTATTGATTATATTTTCAAGTAGTTGTTTTTGGTGACTAGTGACCTAACAGTACAAATTGCGAGTTAATAAATTTTGCAGCTGTGAAGTTGCCAATCACACCTGTTGTTACAACTGTTAAAAATAAATTGCTATAATTACTTATTGCAGCGTTGACTTGTATAACTTTGAAATGGAATCTGAGGAGGACGAAGAAGCAATAATTGAAAAGCGCCGACAACAGCGATTAGCTATTGTTCAGAAATATGAAACCATTTCCACGGCGACATCATCTAAAGCTGCTTCGGTTACATCTTCAGCACAGTCTGACAGTGATAGTGATAGTAGCAGTGATGAAGACAGTGATGCTGTTGATCAGCAGGCAACAAAAGATCTTGAGGAAGATATTGAGCTAGTAGCCAGCCAATCAGGTCGCGGCATGATAACTGCGACAGTAATGGCAAAACCATCTAAAGAAGTCGGCACACCACAGACCCAAGGAGATGGTAAGCATATTGCTGAAGATACTCATAAGCAGACAACAGCATCTAACAATGGTGACATGTTTGCGGAAGGTGATATGTTCTCAGAAAACTACAGTGTAAGTAAACTTGTTGGCTTTTGTTTGTATTGTGTTAGGTTTGTGAGGCAGTTTTCTGTAAAGGCCAAAAACTTAACTGTTTACAAATCTCAAATGAAAACTTATAGTATATGGAAAGTTTTTTTTAACTCCCAGAGCAATTTAAATGAAACTTTGTAGATCATATATGGAATTAAACTCCAAAATACTAATATAATTATTCACTTGATAAAAGATCTATTCAGTTTGATCAAGTATTGTAGTTATTATCTTGAAAGTACCAGGTCTTAAAGTATGCATGATACATTGTGTGGCGAACATCTCTTTGTATTTTTGAAAGTGTTAACAGGAAGTATATTTAATTCTTGTCAAGTGTTTTGTGATGTTTTTAGACATAACAGTATTGATAAAACCAAGAATCATTTCAGTTCTCTGCAATAAATAACCAGACTCTTGGTCAGAGCTCATGCTTGTCTGGCAAAGGAATATTTGTGAAAATTGTATTATTTTCTCTTTATATGCACAGAGTCCTAGCAGATCTCGCCTAGCTCTCAACTCAGCTAGTGAGAATCCAAATCTGACTGACAACTGGGACGACGCTGAAGGATATTATCGTAAGTATAGTCAGACCAACAACCGTGTCAAAACCTCTGAGCCTCTGTTCCTTCTGGACTTCTAGCTATCATTATTTGTTTTGCGCTAACAGTCCAAAGACTGGAAGAATTTGAACTGATAGTTTTGTTGTATATAATTATTATCTGTACATGTACCGTGATCTCAAATGGCTTTACAGATCAAATCATTTTTTTTTTAAATAATCCACACAGAAGTAATCAATTGAACTGTGTGAATTTCACAGTGTTTTGCTTTCAGATGTCAAAAACAACTTATAAAAGACACACCAGTACATACATGTAATTTCCAAATATAGACATGAATCTTGACTGATATCAGATGTTGTTCATCTCTGTATTTTAAAATGTGAACAATTTGTCTGTTTACCACAGTGTAGTTTCAGTCTATTCCAGATTTTACAAGTCTAATTAAAGATTTGAATTGTTGGAGTAAAACTTTTTGACTCAAGATTTAGTTGCCATAAAAGATGCTACTGCAGACAAGTTTACTCCAAATAATATTTTCCATGTTAACCCTTTCAGCCCCAGCCAGTTTATCAGTATGTAAATTCTCCTTACATCATCCACACAAAATAAGTTGATTTGTGCTGAGAAAAAAGTAATTGATCACACTTATTAATTTAACTAAGATGAAAAACAAGTTTTTCTTAACCTGTTTACAAAGAAACTATGGAGACAATCTTAGGAGAATTCAGCAATACATCATATGGCATATTTGGGGCTGATAGGGTTAAACTTATGTTTCTACATGTACTTTTTCCTGACTTGTTTTTTTGTGTGTGTTAACACACATATCTGACGTAAGTTTTTTATTGTGTGCAATGTAAAGGTGTGAGAATTGGTGAGTTGCTGGACAAGAGATACACCGTGTATGGCTACACTGGGCAGGGAGTGTTCAGCAATGTAATCAGAGCAAGGGACCAGTCTAAGGGATCACAGGAGGTGGCAGTGAAAATCATCAGAAACAATGAAATGATGTAAGGGAGTCGCAGTTGTTAAATTTAAACTTGAGTTTTTTCTAAGCTACACCGTAAAAGCTCTAATAAGCCCCTAGAGGGCAGGGCGTATTAGAGAGGGGCTGGGCTTATTTAAAACTTCCTGATAAAAAGGAGTCACTATGTTTTCATAGTAAATAAGGGGGGCTTAGTACAGAAGATACTAAGTACACTGCGTTGGTGGCGCAGTGGTCGAGTGGTTAGCGTGTCTGACTTGTAACCTGAAGGTCGTGAGTTTGAACGCCGGCCTGACCACTGTGTTGTGTCCTTGAGCAAGGCACTTTACTCGACTTGCTCCAGTCGACTCAGCTGTATAAATGAGTACCAGTTTCTGCTGGGGGCTAACCTGTGATGGATTAGTGTCCTGTCCAGGGGGAGTCACAGACTCTCATCCGCTTAGCACTACTGAAACCGGAGATAAGTGCCGGCCTTATGAGCCACTTGGCTCGGGAAAGGATTTAGCTTTAGTACAGAAGGAGGCCTATTAGAGAGGAAGGGCTTACAATAAGTACTGCTTACAGTGGAAAATAAAAAATGACATATACTTGACAGAAATAAGTGTGTTTTTTTACTAGGCACAAGACAGGCCTGAAAGAACTGGAGATTTTGAAAAAGCTCAACTCTGCTGACCCAGACGACAAGTACCATTGTGTGAGACTTTTCAGGCATTTCTTCCACAAGAACCATCTTTGCCTTGTGTTTGAACCACTGAGGTGACTATAACATGGTAGCCTAAAATGCAAATTTGAATTTTCCTTTCAATAAGTTACAGTACTATCCAATCCTGTACACATAACTTACTTTTAGGAAAGTGTTCCATGTTTGGATAGTCAGTTGTGTGGAATAATGAGGAGGTGACTGAACAGTATAATTTTTATATGAATGGAGGTTTCATTTCATTTTACATGTTTGTTAGTGCTTGGCAGGCAAACCTTACTGGTTACCCCCTCACTTACTTGTTCATCTGCCACTTCACTACCATCTTAATTACCCACAACCAGCTCCATCTGTCCTTGTAGCTCAGTTGGTAGAGCAACAGTGTTTTTTCTCTTTCTCTGCGTGGGCCCATTTCATTTCTAGGGCTTTTCGCTCAGAAGGTATTACTTGGGATATTTGTGGAGCACTTTGTCTTATCACATTTATATCATTATACCTGTTACTCATACTCAGGTATGAAGTAACTAATTTGTGTTTCTACAATTCATTAGTATGAATCTTCGAGAAGTTCTGCGGAAGTATGGATCAGGTGTTGGACTGCACATCAAGGCCGTCAGGTCCTACACCCAACAGATGTTACTAGCCCTGAAGCTGTTCAAGCGAACTGGAATTCTCCATGCTGATATTAAGCCAGACAACATTCTGGTATGTTATTCTGTAGTTATATAACTCACTCAGTTTCCTTGTTTTTTACTGGATAAGTCTAGATAAATTTAAGGTCCTAGCTTTTTTCAATAACTGAGTGTTTTTCTTTTCTAGGTGACAGAGTCCAAGTTGGTGTTGAAGTTTTGTGACTTTGGTTCTGCCTCGCTGGCTTCAGAGTGTGACATAACTCCTTATCTTGTCAGCAGATTCTACAGAGCCCCTGAGATAAGTAAGTACAGTGCCAGTATGGCTCAACAAAACTCCAAACCCCTCCACAACAAATACTGTAACTCCCTATCATGTATACTTTGTATTCTGGCTGATGAGATAAGTAAGTACAGTGCCAATATGGCTCCAAACAACTCCCAACCCCTCCCTGTCAAATACTGTGACTCTCTATCATGTCAGCAGGTTCTATTAATCTCCAGAGATACCGTAAGTAGAATACCAACTCTAACACATATTCCAAACCCCTTACCTTTCTTTAATACTTTGTATTCTGGCTGATGAGATAAGTAAGTACAGTGCCAATATGGCTCCATACAACTCCCAACCCCTCCCCATCAAATACTGTAACTCCCTATCATGTCAGCAAGTTCTATTAACCTGCAAACGTAGCCAATGCTACTCTACACAAATGCCAAACCCCTTCCCTCACATTTACAGTAATACTCTGTATTTTGGCAGCTGATGAGATAAGTAACTACAGTGTGAACAACCTGCCCCCTACTTGAATCCTCAGACTTTTTGTGTATTTCAGTTATTGGCCGAGCGTATGACTACAGTATGGACCTGTGGTCAGTAGGAAGCACAGTCTATGAACTCTACACTGGAAAAATCATGTTCCCAGGGAAGACAAACAACGAGATGTTGAAGCTAATGATGGAGTACCGAGGGAAGATGCCGAACAAGATGATACGCAAGGGAGCCTTGCATGACCAACACTTTGATGAGAACTGTAACTTTCTCTATCGGGAAGTGGACAAAGTCACACAAAGGGTAGGTGTAGCTTTTGCTTGTTGCAGTTCTAGCTTTCAGAGTGGCAAGTTGGTAAACCACAGCACAGTGAGTTCATATCAGACAATTCACAATGTTGAGTATAGTTAAAACCCTTATACAAGAACCTAGTGGGTTGAAAACCTGCAGGCTCAATTTGGAACTCAGATTCCCCACACAAAGAAACCCATTCAGCAACAAAATTGACACACGTAATCAGTTTTAAAGTTTAAAAACTACGTATTGCCTCATAATTCCTCGTTGGGGGGTAAATTGATATACACTGTAATAGGTGGCATTAAGATTTGTTGCTTATTGTATTTTTGTGTTGGGCTTAGTTAAATCAAATGAAGTAGATCAAGGTCTGTGTTTGTCAAGACTGATAGTTATGATAGAGTGGTTTTTGTTTGACCTTAAATAAGAACACTCAAACAAAACGCGAACAAAGCTCGAATGACGTTTATTGGCTGTGCAAACAGAACGCGAGCAGGTGGGGAACTTCTGATTGACTTGATAATCTGAGCGCGTGCAAGCACAAAAATTGCGCCATCATTTCTGTTATGCTCGTGTTCGTAGTTTTTGTTTCATTGGACAAACGGACAAAGAGACAAAAATCCACGACAGTGTTTGTGTTCGTAGCTTTCCTGCCATTGGTTGACGAAACAAAAAGCGAGCAATTTGCGAACGCGTTTTTCAAGGTCAAACGAGAGTCACTCTTACAGTTGTAGCATAGTATTATGCACAGTAGTCCTGTGTCTAAGTTTATGACAAAAGAGTACAAGTGATAGCACGCGTTCTGTTAGTTCTTTAACCAGTACCAGGAACTTCTTCTCTTAAAGTGTAAGGTCCTTTTTGAAAGTTGATTGTTTCGTTTCCAACAGTAGTTTGTGGTGCATGTTTGAACCACGTAATATTTGCAGCTTCTCTCCCTAGTCATTGGCTTTGTGCACAGGTCCACCACTGTTGATTTGCAGGTAATTCTAGGTGATGTACTGCCTCAAGCAGATGAGAGAGAAAAAAAATCAAAAGAAGGCTATCAAAATATGTTGTCATGATACACTACATGTATTTTATAGTCTTTTGCGCACTCAAATAGTTAAGAATACACAATTTACTTAAAAAGCAAGTTACGCGTAACATTCTTATTATTCTGTTTAAATAGAGTTGTCGAACTGATCACTGTTTATCATCCCACGATTGACAGTTTTCGAGCTATTAAGCGTTGGAGCTTAGAGATGTGACATCACAGATGTGTTAAATTGCAAAAACAGACTGCGCAATTTATGTTTTCTAATCATTGGATGGTCTGCAACTTAAGTACTGGAAAACTTTTTCATCAGGTTTCCTCTGCTGTTTTAAGAACGGACTACGGTCTTTTGCCCCATCGTTAGTTCGACCAGGTCGTTTCAACCTATATCAAAAGACATTTCGAACCAGGCCGAAAGTCGTTTAACCCACAAATTAATATTTCATTCAAGTACACTGAAGTTATTGTTCTGGCGACCATACTTCTTAAGAATGACACATTTCTGACATCACAAATAAAAACTAGCAGCGAATTCTTGAGGCTCCGTACGGGACCTGGAAAACCTGGAGAGTCAAATCAAAAATTTAAAATCTATGCCTGGAAAACCTGGAAATATAGTGATGGTCCTGAAAAGTCCTGGAAAATTCGCTTTTTCTTGTTCAGTAAATATTTCTCTTAAACGAGGTGTAACTGTGAAAATCATCGCAAAAAGCCCCTATTCGCTGCAAAAGTCCGAGCACTTCAGTAGTTACAACAGTGACAATAAAGAATCACAGCTATATTGCTCCATAAATAAAGTTTGTTTCAAATTGCTACATGGTTGCTTCAGTGGTTACTTTTAGCTTTTTCAGGTCCTGGATTTATGTAAATATTAACCTTGAAAGTCCGATGAAAGTCCAGGAATTTTAATTGGCCCCTGATTCTTGTGGTTTCTATTAACTTTTTGTACTGTTGTTCGTGCTACACAATTTTAGGAAAAAGTAACCGTAATGAGCACGGTCAACCCAACAAAGGAAATCCAGGAGAATCTGATGGGCTACAGAAAACTGAACGAGGAACTGAAACGCAAGGTGCTGCAGCTGAAGGACCTGCTGGATAAAGTTCTCATGCTGGATCCTACAAAGAGAATCTCTTTGAACCAAGCACTCACTCATCCTTTTATCACTGAAAAGATCTAGGAGGTAGAGACACCAGAACTATGAACAGTCTGTAAATACTGCACTTCGCCTTCACTGCGGATTTGTATTGTATTTACACACGTTTCAGTGAGTTTTGCATCAATCATGCTCACCTCTTGCTCTCCTTTCTTGGTTATTGTTTTCCCGTAAACTTACATTTTTAAAGATGCTGTGTATATATATCACATTCACTTTTTGTTCCCCAGAATCAATCGAGGAGACACAAAAATCGAGATGGCGAAGCAGCGAGCAAGTCATGAGAGACTTCCTGGCTAGCAATCTCTCACCGAGCAGTCTCTTGCTGACTCGCTTGCTGCTTGGTCTTTCCATTCTTGTGTCTCCTCGATTGATTCTGAGGAACAGAGACTGCTCTTAGTCTACACATTCTCCATCTTTATACAAGAGCTCCACCCAAAGGTGTGACATGAATAGGTGTGGTTGAAATTTGCTTGTATCTCAGAACACACTCATTTATAGTGACATCTGAGGCTTGCCCGGTTTCAATTTAATCATCCAGGCCATCCCAATCGCCCAGATCATTCCAAATTGTGTTAGTGATCAGGACGATTATAAAGAAACACTGCTGGGCAACTCAAATGATAACAAGATATCCAAAGGGTTGGTACGATCGAAGTCACATGGATAGTCATTAGATGTTTCCAGATGATTGGTACGATCGTTAACCGGAAAATGTTGTAAGGAAAACACCATCAGATGGTCCGAAAGATTGGGATTATCAAAAACACTCAAATATATCCCATAATGCAGATAACATTTGTCAGACCCAGGAATTTTTGCTGATCACTCTGTCAGATTAAGATTACTACAATACCAAAATCGACAATTACCTGGATTATTCCAGTCATTTCAGTTGTTTGAAAAAAGCTTTTTTGAACGACTAGGGCGGTAGGAAAGACCCAGCGTTTATAGAGAAATCAGGCTTTATCAAACTTTTTGACTTGAAAATATCTGCCATCAATCATCTGTTAATTCCTAAATGTATATTTTGCGATCTGCAGTACTGTTGTTTAAGTTTTAACAATTTTAAGATCGTTTAGTATGCGTTAGCTGTAAGTGAAAACTGGTAGGTTTACGGCGAGGTTTCATCCGGGTTTCCTACTAGTTTGTAGTACTTTTCGTTGCAAAAGTTTGTTTTCTCTGTGACGAGGTTAGATGTGCATAGTTAACTAAACAGTGCGCCACAGGAACATCTTATTACCTTTACAATAATTGAAAACAAAGCAGAGAAAGCGAGTTCCTTCATCGTTGCCTTTGTCATACACATGTGTGACAAAGTCAAAAATTAACAAACTGCTTGATTACTTTAGTGTCTTGACGTTGTTTGTGCGAGGGACTATGATATCACTGAGTTGAGCAATTTGTTTGCATGTCTTAACTGTTGTTATCCTATATACATGTAGTATCTAATAATAATTTATATTTACCAATATGAACTAATGATAGTGATATTTACTCGTGGTAGTATTTCGATGAAATGAAGTCCGTTTGTGCCCTAAAATGACAAATTGTAGGCATTTTGATTCTAAAAGCGTGAAGTAAAATGTGCAAATTGCTATTGTGAGGACAATTAGCTTTGTTGTTCAGTTTGTCAGTAAGAGTAAAATACACGTCTGTAGATATAATTAAGGAACATTATGTAAGACCAGTTAAATCAGGAAATCAGAGAAACGAATTGTAATGGAAATTTTTACATGCAGTCTAACAACCAACTTTATTATATTTGGCGCATTCACTACTTTTCTCCTTTAGTTACAGTGTTAAACTGATATGAATGTTATAAGACATTTGGTCTGCACTCATATATGTCATTGTGGCCAGCTTACATCGCGAAAACGTTTGAAAGAGGCCCATAACCACGCTTTGTTTCTTATAAATAAGAAAGAACAAGATGCTGTAAAAGATAACGATTGATCAAACTGTCTTTGAACATTTGTTTTTTATAGGCACTAACGACGACTACTGTTTTAAGGCGCAAATAAATACGTTTTTAAAGAAGGCTAACGTTGACAGTTAACTGAATTAACTTTTATATAAACGGTTAAGCATTTGTAGTTTATTATAGGGAGTGAAACCCAAAAGAAATGTATTTTAAAAATCTCAGTTTAGTATTTAACTTGCACGTATTAATGACATTGTTCTACTGCTTGCGTAAACTACTATTTTCCATAAACTTATCACAGGGTTCCCGCTACTCCTGGAAGAATCCTTGGTTTCAAGGATTTCCTAGCAAGGCCGAAAACTCGTAAAGAATCGCGTTTTCTTCGCATGTTTCCAGGAGCTTGTTGAATTTTTTAGTTGTACATTTTGAATTTACCATATTCACTTAAAACAGTTCAGTAGCTGCTTGCTTTTCGGATATAGCTCCAAAAAGAATTGAAACCATTTACTTAGAATTACAAGTACTGTTTTTGTTTTCTTTAAACCCCTTTAAACACTTTCCCAGGAATGCAAACCTTGTCATAAGACCACTACTGCCACTGTCCTTGCCCCTGTCCTGGGTTTCAACTGGCGACTCTAGTAATTACTCAGTAGGCAAGTATGGTGAAGTACAGTGAACGAGGAATAGGAATAGCCTGCCTTGGTAATTTAATTGGTAAGCTTGGTGACTGAGGGCAAGTGATAGTGAAGGACTAACACCATAGTGCAAGGAGTTGCCTGCAGAGGGAGCTAGGTTCCGGGTTCTGTTCACTGTTAGTTGTTCTGACACGACCAACATTTGGTAGTTTTTCAACAGGCTTGTGTTCACCAACCTTGTGATAGACCTCTCACTTGCAACAGACCACCATTAAAGTTCAGCTCCATTCTTGCGGTAATGTGCTGTTCTCGAGATCTTTGAAACCGTTACTTGTTCAGGGACCAAGTACTGGCTCTGACTGGCAAGTATTCACTTTTGCTCCTGTTTAACTTTTTTGTTGGGGAAATTGATTCTATGTGAATTCATGTATTGCCCATCATGATATTCGGATTTGATAAAACAAGATATTCAAAACTGATTCAGATCACAGCATACACAACCCGTAAAAAGAGTACAGGGCCGGATTTTACTCTTGAAGTTGTTTGGTATTCTTTCTAGATACATGTAACATTACGTGAATCTTAACTAGAATGCTTTAGTAAAGAACTCGTATTTAAACAGACTACCCAACTGGAAAATAAGAAAGGACGTTTGGGGGACAAATCAGGACAGTTACTTGTACACGGGTTCCAGAGAGGAAGATCAAGGTCGGATATATATATAGTGAATATAGCTGGCTTTTAGGAGAAGACTTACCATTTAGTAGCAAACTGTGAATGCCTGCTATACTATTCCAGTACTTGGTCAAAACCTTTTAGGTCTTGCAAATCAACTCAAGACAATTGGAAAACTTTGTATATTGTATTCTCACAAGATAACTTAACACCAAGTTAAGAGGTTTTCGTAATATGGCAGATCATCAGCTGCTATCGCTAATTGGTGCTGTTGTGTTGTTGTTTATATCACGAACAATCTTCTGATCCTTTCAGCAGTACACACAAATATACCCTTCAAGCATACAAGAGAAACTCGAGTGCATTTGGCATCCACTTACACGCGTAAACAGCACTCTTACTTCACAGTAATAGAACATCCTTACAGTTATATGCTTTTTCACACATTAACTTAACATAGGTTTTTAACACACATACATACACACAGTACGGGTCCATATCAAATCAGATTCCACTTTGTGCAGTGCAGAATATGGATAAGGTTTATTACCACTGCAGATGAAATCTGATTTGGTTTGGTTTTGTCATTTAATTAACTGTTGGTTACTGACTTCTTGTGTTTTTTCTTGGTTGTGTTGCCAAGCACTGCAGCAAGATGTGAAGATTCGTGGATGTGTTATTGGAGGTATTGCTTCCTTGCAGAAAGTAGCTTAACCAGCAATGCTGTTTGTGTTATCTATGTTCAAAATCCCTACCATGTTAAGCTAGTTTTGTTCAGCTTCATCGAGTTCCAAAACCACCTAGACAGCGACAAGTAATTCCTGTAACTAGCTACCTAAATTCTAACCAACTAGCTACAACTTTGAATCACTGTTATCTCACTTTGACACCCCCAATTTTTAAAACAAGTCCGCAGTTTTTACTCCGTTAATTATGTGGACTGCTCGTTGCAGTAGGGCGACTCCCCAAGTTTCCTTCCCTTCTGCAGTTTCTTTTTACCTCTCCCCTGTTTTCCCTATTGTACATTGTTCCAACCATTTTTTTCTGCATGTGTTGCAGGGTCGTCACACAGTTGTTTCGAGGAATGATACAATATTCCATTGATTGCAGTGACTGCAGACCGGTTTTCACAGCGTGAGTGTCGACTTGGTGTTTATATCCACAAATAACAGTGTAGTTGGGAGCTTTCTACAACTCAGTGTATTGTTGGAGGCTCGGACTTCTAACCCTTCTCGCTGGTATTTATGTACATTCAACACCAAGTCGAGGCTAACACTGTAGAAATGAGTCTGTGGTCATTGCAATCAGCGGTAACTGGGAATTTGAAACTGGACTATTAGATAGTCAAACAACCTACTTTTTGCTCAAAACCGCGGTATCATCTTGAGACGCTCATCGCCTATAAGGCTGTTTTGGCGATGAGAGACAACAAAACTTTTGACAATTATGTATATACTGTACTGTATCCTGAATGAAAAACACAGCAGACGACCTCAACAACTTAATCATGGGCAATAAAACAAGCAAGTGTCCGATGTTTTTAAGGAAAGGCTGCAGTGTTTCTTACAATTAACTAGGAAATGCGGAAACGTAACAGTATGAAAACTCTTTCCCCTCCCTTCAAGAAATGCTTACTCTGGCCATTGTTTCATCTCGTTGTCTTTCAATTGTCAGGTGCACGAGTTGGAACAGTTCCGGTAATCTAAAGGTACTGTGACATTTAATTTGTGCAAGATATAAATGCAAGTTTGACCATTTGTTCGAAGAGCGTTAGTTTGCGGATCGACGAGTTATGAGTCGATAAGAAAGTCAAATGTCGTGTTTAGGGTTTAGTGTTTAGGGTTTAGTGTTTAGGGTTTAAGGTAAGGGGTTAAGTCTCGCACGCAAACGTTTAAGTATACCCATATATAGAAAAGTTATAAGTAAATGACCAAGATAATCTGTTCGATTAATAAAGACTAGTTTCAGAACTCCCACAGCTCAGTTTGAAACAGCTGAAACAATCAGGGCCCGGTTGTACGAAGAGTGGATAACTTTAACCAGTGGATAAATCCCTATCCAGCGGATAAAATTAGCGCGTTCTTGATTTTGTGTGTTGTGGTACACGTTGCGGAGCGAAGCTATGATTTTGAAAAGTATAGAATTCTTTCACTGCTGAATGGCCAAAGTAACTTCTTGAAACACAGTATTGTACTCGTTGGTAGTTGTTAAAAGGCTCGAAGTTCAGTACTGCGTAGCTCCTAGTCAATAAACTGCAAAACGAAAGTTGATCGGCTTACTTTATACAGCTGGGAATCTGACAGTGATGTGACAACAGTGGGACAGCGGTTTATGTGGCGTGATAGCGATGGTGACTGACAGCACAGTGATTGCGATGTGCAAATTAGTGGATAAACCTAGCAGCATCACTGTCACGGCGCTGTCAGTTGGCTTCGTTATCACCTCGCTTGTGCTCAGTTCCACCAGCCACTGTTACGTTCTTGTTGTGTAGAGGAAAAAAAATGTTATGTAGACTAACCGTTCGATCGTTTTCTTTTTTCTTTCTTTGAGGTTGGTGATGTCTTTGCCCGAGTTTAGTTTCGTGCACCTTTTTTAACTGGGCGCTATTTTCGTATACCTACAAGGACGCCATTCCCTTCTTCCATCCTCCGACAAGGGTTTCCCCTACCTCTTCCATCTACCTACAAGGATGCCTTTCCCTTCTTTCATCCCTCAACAAGGGTTCCTCCTACCTCTTTCACCTACCTTCAAGGATGCCACGCACCTTTCCATCTACCTACAAGGATGTCATGTACCTCTTCCATTTACCTACAAGGATGCAAAGCACCTTTCCATCTACCTACAAGGTCAGGATGTCATGTACCACTTTCATCTACCTACTTGGACGCCATGCAGCAACCGAGGACGGGCTCGGCCCATGTTATTCCGAAATGCTGATGTAGTACTATTTTTTCTGTCTGATCATGTTTTGAAAATAAAAAGTATTGTTGTACTCCAAGTGCATTAAATGCTGGGTAGTTATAATTTGTGGTAATTGTTGATTGGTTCGGGGAAGATCTATTGGTTTCTTGTCACAAGATATAGACGGTATGCACAATACGCCCAAGTGGCCATAAAGAATAACTCCAAGTCGTGGTCGGTTTCCAAATTTTCGTACATTTGCTGTATTTCTGCCTTACCAGCCTCGACTCAAAGATTTTGTTCTTGGCCAGTGGGGCGTATTATGCACACGGTCTATACAGCATAATGGAAACTGCAAAACATAGTTCGTCGTTTCCAGAACTTGATTGATTACCAACACTATGTCCGTTCAGAACGTGTACTAAGTATATCATCTTCATATTGTGACCCGTGTCAGCAAAACTGCACCTTTTTTTGTCCAAGAAAAAAAATCTGAAATCCAAAAGAAACAACCACTTTGAGATCTCGCAATGCCCTGTAAGACAATTGATTTGCTTAAATAGCCATTCCATTGATCTAAACGTGGTTGATAGAACTAAACTGGTTGTGAAGATCAACAGACTACAAAGGGAGTGTAGAAAGCTGCTTTGTTTTGTGTTGAACAAGTTTTGATAGTTCACACTGTTTTGTTCTCCGTGGGAGGTTAGTTGTTCATTGGCATTTCGATGCTTTTTTGTGTTTTGTACTGGGTCGAGGACAAGGGCCAAAAGAGATAGAGAACAAATAAGCAGCTCGCTTTATTAACTATGATCCTAATAACATTTAAATGAAGTCCCGCTTTAGAAGGAATGGATTGTTTTTTTTTAACAAAGGCCCACAGCCTATTGTCAAAATTTGGTTGTTTTCTCAAACACTTGTTTCCCCATGGGAGGACAGTTCGAATGGCAGTGGCGATTCGCGAAGGAATACCATTCTGGAGCTAAAGCCTTTCAGGGTTTACCTCGATGTAAGAACTTCACGACTGACGTAGGGATCCCTGAAAGGTGCACAAATGATGTCACAGTGTGAGCAATGAAGCCTCGTTCTTTCACCGAGGATACGGTGCATACTTACGACTCTACGAAATTTACTTCAGTTATGGGAGGTGAATGACGTTATTAACGTGCTCGACGTCTGGTAAACGTCGGGTATAACTAAAGCATATTTTCCAATCTATGAGTAGAAAAGTGCAACGTTTCAATATAGTTTTTTTTTTTTTTTGGGGGGGGGGGCAATTTACCGCCTTCACCACTAGTGAACCCAGACTAACGTTAGTCAAATTGGGTGACGTCAGTCGTGGGTTCTTACACCAAGGAAGAGCCGCCTTTCCAATAGCTTGGTGATTTCATTGAAGCGTTTTGTTATTTCATGCAGGGCTAGCTAGTTAACAGACAATTTAGCGTGAGCAGTCGTTCCATCTCCATTATGTACAGTTTTCGCGAGTGCAGCCGAGGTGAGAGTTGACGAGAGAACTTCAGCTTGGTGGAAGAAACTCGCAAGAAAGATTTCAGAAAGGGCGTGCTACAATGTAAAAATGATTTGGGATGGGCGACAATCCAGAATATTAATAAAGCGGTACATATCCATGAACACATAACAACGCTCGGAAATGTTGGTACCTACTACTTGTTCATTGTTCAACCAAGAGGTGAATGCGGTAGTTGCAGTCGCGTTTGGAAAAGATTTTGCTGTTCACATGCTATTTACTATTCCCAACTAATTCTGATTCGTGACTGAGTTACTCCAAATAATACCAATGATCCAATTGAGGCAATGAGCACAAACGAGGAAACAAATGTTAATCAAACGTCAGCAGCCATTTGTAGAACTAGAAGGTAGCAATGCTTGACGAGCCCGAAAGGACGGCTGCGATGAAACTAACAGCAATAGGTAAAGTGCTATGTAAATGAATGTTTGGTTATTCTCGGTATACCTACTTCTATTTTGGCTTCGAAGTAGTGGTCACTTCTTGTGTTTAGGCCAGATAAAAAAATTACTTGTTTAGCGTCCCCGCCCGACCTGAAAAATGCTCCCGACCTCACTTTTTTTTTATTTTTGTTTTAGCAAAATATATATGTTTTAGATTGCTCATGCCTTACACATCTAGTTTTTTTTGAAAACTATATGTGTACGTCATAAAGCTGCAAAATGCAAGTTTAAGAATGTACACGAGCCTGCATCGGCCGTTCTCATTCGAAACCTTGAGGCGAAAGAAAATCGATACGCTAAGGCTTGTAGGCTTGGGGTCGTGTGATTTATCACGTTACGCGGAAGTTTATTTAACGGAACATTTGGAGATTTGCACAACAAATAAGTAGATTCCTTTCAAAAGAACCTTCGGTCACAACTGATATATTCGTGCTCACCATTCACTGACATGGTGGGAAAACAATTCAACGACCGCAACGCGGTCTGAAATAAGACTCATTTCTAAGTTTAAACTCATAGAGAACTATGGGACTGTTGTTTTGTAATCACACAGTACAAGGTGCAAACTGGTCCCGCACTGTCTAGTTATT
>JAOBYE010388869.1:0-14419 GCA_025403585.1 Parazoanthus swiftii
ACCACGGTTACTTTGTCTGTGGCCAAGGGCCTAGAAAGGAATAAACACCATACCGTCAGTTTTGAGATTCTAAAACTTTGGAAAATGTTTGAAAAAGATGCGGGACGAAGACAATATATATGTATGTATAACTAAGTTACCCAAGTGTGTAAGTTTATTTATAGCAAGTTTTGATGGTTTGGATCGGTCTGTTGCCTATGTGATACGTATTTTATTGGAGTCAAGTCCAGGGACCCGGCTAAAATAATTTTACTGGATTAGAACGGCTTCGAGTTTCTTTCTAAATAGTCCAAATTGAAAGAATTAAATGCTAATTGTTCATCTACAGTGAGTTAGAAGATATCGATTGCTTTTTCTCATCGAGTTAGCTTTTGCAAAAACTTTTATTCTGAATTTCAAGTTGAAGAGCTTAATTTTACGGTTGCTACGGAAGCCGCGAACGCGTGATACAAATATACGCTTTCCTGCATTTAGTGCCACGTAAAATTTGCCAGGCTTACTGAAAGATATCATTCTTGCACTGCATTGACAAATTCAGCCTTAAGATTTTTCCTACACTTTATATAATAAGTTAATTTAGTGTACTTACTGAAGTTTATTATTCATATGAAAATATGAGATTTGTTGAATGTTGTTCTTACAGGTAGATAATTTAAATTTAAATTTTAGAACGGCTTTCTTCATTTCATATGAAAACACAAACGGATTTATGTTGTTCTGATTTAGAGCGTGTTCTTAGCAGCACTCCAGCAGCATTTTATCTGGGCAAACTTTAAGTTTAAAGAATTATGCGTGTAGGCAAGTCATCGTCCATCGACATAGTGGTTCTAGAACTTTCCAGTTCAATTATGAACGCTATTAACATTTTATATTCTTAAAACGTGTCAAAACTGGTACTTGAACGATAATTGGGAGGCTAAATCTAAATTACATCTTACTTGTCAGTTAAATGTTTTATATGATTCTGATTATCGAACTATCTATCACTCCAGATGATGATAAATTCCATAATCTCGCGACAACCAGTTATCGAGATAAATAACTGAGCGTCGCTGTCACAGTTTCACAAGCCCTTGTAACTTTTAAGAATAAACAAAACAAAAACCGAGTTTTCTTGAATATTGTTCAGTATTGGACTTTTGTTCGTCAGGTACATGGAAATATTTTCTGTTAACTTGTTTTTAGAGTATCCAACGATTCTCATCGTCTTGCTTTCTTGTACTGTCATTTTTTAATAAAAAACACATAGTTTGTCCAGTCTGTTTATTTGTAGTGAATCACACACAAAGCCCAAATAATCTCGAGACCAAGATGTTTATTACCCTTATTTTCCAAAACGTTATTGTGTGTGTTTTTATTCGTAAAACTAGCTACTTTACAGTGAAACATTATTTTGTATTTTATCTTTTTATTGTATAAAATTTGTTGTTGTTGTGGTTGTTGTGCTGCTTCAACATCAACTTGTGTTAATCAAATTTTATAAAACATTTAGATTAACAAAGTTACTTTTTAGTCGTGGTTTGGCAGTTTTTCGTAATACTACTTTCATCTGATGCTCGACGACATGCATGCTAGCTCCCCCAGGAAAATTTCTAATGTTAACCTATCATTAACATTTATCATCATAAGAGGGCCGGGCTGTCTTTCTTTACACAGGTGAACTTACTTTTTACTAATTTTTCCTTGTTTTTCAGTTCAAAGATGAGTGACGATAAATGACAAGAGTGAAGCAGCCGGAAGAAAATGTCAATGCTGGCTCTTTTCCCTGGTTAGCATTGCAAGACATTATAGAAGCTATACCATCACATCGCCAGAAAGATGTAAAAAGGATCTTGTCCAGCCAGGCTAATGGCCTTGGGAACGGTAAGCTACTTTAAAAAAAGTGTTGGGAGTCTTAAAAAAGAGGGTAATCAATCCCGTTTCTTAGCCACGGCAATTTCTTTCGACATCCCTATTTCCAGCCCGAGTTGTTGCTCAATCTCATACCCAGTAGTCAAATTGGTAGGAAATCCTCGAATGAGCTTACCAGCAGCACCTTTAGGTGCTGGAGTCCAGTATCTTTCATTATACTTGTAAATCTTCAGAGTTTGCGAATGGCTGCCAGTGTTCTTGACATTCTTTCTTGCGGCATCACTGCCATTTTATGTGATAGTGCTGGACTGTAGTGTGTAAAAAGTGCTTGAAGATTAGAAGCTACTCTTTGAAAAAAACTGTGACAAAGAGAAAATTAATTTGATCCTTTGTTCTCAGAACAAATTGGGTTTTCTTAGAGTTTTGTGTTCCATGATCGAAAGTGACATCTGTACAGCCAAAACCATTTTTTGTCAAAAGAGAAGTTTAAAAATTGCAATACATAAACAGGGCAACCAGTAATCAAATTTCCCTGACAGGCCTGTAAGCAGGAATTTTTTTGGGGGCGGGGGTGCAAACCAAGGGCGGCTGGATCATAATAATTTCCTTACTCGATGTATGTCCTCTAAAAACCATTAACTGGCAAAGCCAATACATGTACGTTTCATAAATTTCTTAAACTTGGACGATCTTAAAAGCAAAATTTATGGGGCAAATGCACTTACGGTCTTTTTTTAGTCGTTCCGATTTACATTAGCGCCAACTGTAGCGGATAAGCCTATTCGAGCTTCTTCATCGTTTTATTATATCTCCAAATGCAGACCTTTTGGGGCCTTCTGGGGGGGGGGGGGCGCGTACGCACCCCGCGCACCCTCCCTGCCTACGAGCTGCCTGAGAGCCCCGTTAGAAAACTTTCTTGCACTGCGCCAACTGCAATGTATTTATATAAATAAACTGAGTAGCTAGAAAGCGGTTATAAACGAAATAAATATTTTTAAAAATAATCCATTTATTTATTTTTTTATTATTTTTTGTAAATATGAAATTAATATTTTTTAAAAAATAATCCAATGCAACAGAGAAAGCGTTGCAATGTTAAATGCTCATTTTTAGAAGTTTCGTTACACACTTGACTCAAAGATCCAACTCCCAGTTACGAAATTGTTTACCACAGTCGAAGGGTTCCGTTGAAACCTCAGTTCCAGTGTAGAAATTTCTTTCCCCAGACCAAAATAAGGCAAATTCCAGTTCCCATTTACCCCTCGATGACCCTATGAAAAAAGTTCCATGCTTAGCTTGTGTCTATCGAGTTCTGGTTGCCTGCGGCAAATTTGGAGAGCAAGAGAGAAGTGTTTGAGAGCTACGAGGAAAAATCCAGTGCTTTTGTAGCTTCTAGAGTAATCCTCCAACCTCCTGATGCATGTATCCATAATTTGGTGCTGCTCCGAACGTCACCTTGATTTATTGCTTCATTTTTCATTTTAAAAACCTTCTAAAAACATTTTCTTGGTTGTTGAAAGCTTTCTAGATATGGTAGTGGTGTTGCTATATCAGTCCATCAAAATTTAGATGTACGCTCTTGCAATACAGAAAGCGATTGAAAAAAACTGTCAACTATGTTCTAATAATAATGCTTTGTTCTTGAATATTGTATCCAGACTGAATTTGACATAACACCGGCAGCATTACAAAATGAAAACAAAAACTTTAAAATGGAAATACATGAAGGGTTGCATTTATAAAAGTAATGAAATCAAATTTTAGAACTGATAAACTATAATTGTGAAATCCTGGTCTTTCTGCTTAGCGACTTCAGCCTAAGCGTAATTGACTCAATCAAATGCTCACAACAATAGCATCACTGACATTGATACTGAGAACATAAACTATCATTTGAGGGACGCACTATTTCCCCTAACAAGTATTCAATAGGCCAGACACTATAAAAGCTGAGACGTACATTGTTATATTTTTAGCTATAGGTTACCCCCCGTTTACAATATTCGAGTGGTAATTATGGCACAGCTGTAGAAATAACACCACACTGACATCACGAGACTGTTGCTACTATTCCCAAAATAGACAAACTCAAATTGTGATCGATACAGTAGCCATTGCTACTCAGTAGTTTTTAGTGCTGCCACAGCACATTTTTTGTCAATTCACAATAAAATTTACGCTAATATTTAAATACAAAACCTATTCTTCTAAGTGACATAATAAGTACACAGTTTTACTCTTTTTCTACACTTCCAATCCAGCGCGTACTCAATCATGTATGTTCCCTTAAAACACCACTGAAACAATGATACACGTGAAACACACACTGAAACACACCACACTATAACACACCACTGAAACAACGATACACATGTACAAATGGCCCAGCAAAAATATATTTCTAACGGATGACTCAAAGCAGAACTCTAAGAAACAAAGGCCGGTTGCACAAAAATTTACGTCGGATGTTTGATCATACGTATGACGTTATTGTTTACATTTACCCAGCGTTTAACGTCGTCTGACGTCAGAACAACTTCCGATGTACAGATTTACGTATAACTTTAACAAACCATGCAGCTGATGATAGGTCATGACAACAATGATTGATAAATAAACGTGTTGCTATTACAATTTATATCGTTGAGACATCAGGGCCCAGTTGTACGAAGAATTGATAACTTTATCCAGCGGATAAATCCCTATCCAGTGGATAAAATTTGCATGTTCTTAATTTTGATTGGACAACGAGCAAATTTTATCCACTGGATAGGGATTTATCCACTGGATAAAGTTATCCATTCTTCGTATAACCGGGCCCAGTATGATAATACTAGTAAGAGCCATGAATGTGACAGCACAAGATATTACTGCATATGTACAGTAATAAGACATTACTATCAATATTTGCTAATATTGTTACAGTACTTATATGTATAATGACAGTATTACACATGAAAAGCACAATAACCGATAATTGTTTAGCATCATTTGCAACTCAGAGATGTGACAGTACTAGTGACTGCCAATGGCGTGAATTCATTGGTAACTGTCAGTAGTGTGACAGCACTAGTAGCTGACAATTGCGTTATATCATTTGTGACTAACAGAAAAGTGACACTCACCAGTAATTGTTAGTAGTGTGACATCACAGGTAACTGTCAGCAGCGTGACAGTACTAGTAACTGACAGAATTTCGAAGTAGAGATAGTACTAGTAACTGGCAGTGGTGTAACATCACTAAAAACTGACAATAAACTGTGATAATAGTGAAGACAATAAAAAAGTGTAATAGTAATGAAGCTGTTTCTCAGCACTAGTAACTGACAGTTGTGTGACAGTTTGATTGGTGAGTGCAGTTTGGCAGTAACGGTAACCGGGCAGAGATAAATGTGTCTGCGCTAGGAGCTGACAATGCTGAAATAACAGTTTAGCAGCTGATAACTTCGACAGCAACAGTAATATGACAATACTGTTGCAGCAGTATTATCTTTTATGTATCTTCAAATAACGTTTGAGAAGATTTAGACATCTAGCCAATTTCTTTTAAAAGAGTTTACACTCCTTTAAAAGTTTCAGCTGGCTTACGAACTTCCGTGATGTTTCTTGCCAGTTCCTTATGATCCTTCTTCTTATAATTTTTGATTAGTATGTCTAACGGGTTAACAAAAAAAGGGTCTCCTATTTTTAGTCCGAGAGGCTAGAAACTACTTCTGCTTAACTTCATTCAAAGCTCACTCTTGCAGTTCGTGTATCGTAATATTGCCTATTTTGACGCCATTTGTGATTCGGTTTTTCATTAGTTTATTTAGTGTTTACTTTTTCCGTTTGATAGGTGATTTCTGCTGCGTCAGTTTGTTTCATAATCTAGCATAATTTTACGAAATCTTTTCACCTTCAACGAAACAGTTTGCGGCACCACTAATTTACCTAACACCTCGGTCAGGCAATTTTCAACGCAAACAAAGGGTTAAGATTAATTGCAGCTAGGATCATCTTTCTCAACGGAAGATATAACGAAGTTCAACCATAGAAACAGAGGGAGGTTCAAGGGTT
The DNA here is from genome assembly GCA_025403585.1 of Parazoanthus swiftii. Classification (NCBI taxonomy): domain Eukaryota; kingdom Metazoa; phylum Cnidaria; class Anthozoa; order Zoantharia; family Parazoanthidae; genus Parazoanthus; species Parazoanthus swiftii. The sequence continues at coordinate 5,908 of JAOBYE010388869.1, forward strand.
AGTTAGAGGGGGGAGGGAAGAAGGGCTGGTTTCAGTTAGTTTCGGTCGTTCTTTTGCAAATGCAGGCGCTTACTCCCGCACAACTACAGCAAACGCGTCTGCCAACATGATTATTTAGACTGGCCATTACCCGTCAACTCAATGGTCTTTTTTTGAGTCCAGAAAAGGAGAGGGAAGTAAAATAGGGCTAGGGTTAGGCCAATTAACGCAAAAGTCACCTTGAGTTCGCAAAAACTAACTAAAATTTGCTAAACTGCTATTCGTCGGCTTCAATTTAGTGAAAACCTTACTGAAAGGCGTTAAAAGGCAACAGATTTACAAGCACTTGAAAATAGGTGCTAATTTGGTCTTTGAAACGTTTTCTTTCCTTCAGGAAACTCCTGTCCTGTTAACGTGCTTTATATGTCTAACTGTTTGTTTTGCTTTTTCTTTCTTTGTTATTAGGTGGAGAATTCAAGAAAACAAGAGCTGTTATTTCTTTATTTATTGAAGAATACCGAGATGATCACAACGGAAATAACATCTGTTTGCTCATTAATTGTGTGTTATTCTGCTTTAAAAATCGGTTTTATCAAGAAGCAAGAGAAGCACTCGGAAAATTTGTGAAACTAAATTGGCACAGTACACGGCACACACAATATTTCGAGAAAGCTACAGTGTCAACGACGAACGGTCTTGGGACAAAAGACCCATTTTGTTTTTCTGAAACTTTGTTTGTTGACAATCTGTCGTTGGTGAAGCCAAATGCTGCAAATCATTCGTTTGTTCTGCTCAACGAAATGGCAAAAATAGCCATAGCTTTATGTGAATGTCGCATTGCCAAGATTATCTTAGACCATCTTGAAGAAGATTATGGCACAAATCATAGCCAACGTGAAACTGAAATTGCAGTTGTCAAGTGTAACGTGGGTTGCTTGTACGCCTTTCTTGGCCAGTATGACAAAGCGCTGGAATACTTGATGAAATCCAAAACATTTCTTAACCGTGACAAAGAACCTTATTGTATTGCAGCTATATATAACAATGTTGGGTGGATTTACCAAAAACTCGGATCGTACAAGAAAGCTGAACTTTCTTTTAAAGAATGCCTTAGTGTTTTTCAGCATGATGCAGAACCAACAATTGCAACGGTCATTGTAACTACAAAATACAGTTTAGCAATTTCACTTAAACAACAGGGACGATTCGAGGATGCTATGCAGGAATTACGAGAGGCAAGAGCCATCTGCAACGACACTGTCCCTTTACCGCTTCAAGGTGTTCTTGCTTTAGAGTTACTGCCTCTCTCATTGTCTGAAGGAGAAAGCGAAGAAAGCGTGCAGTTAGATATTTTTTGTAGAGAAATATGCTCAACCATAATGAACAAGGACAGCGGTATTAGTGTAGACGAGGCTACTGGTGCCTTTCAAGAGAGGTTTGCAGAAGCTTGTCTTCAGAGAGGAGAGATAAATGAAGCAAAGGAAATCTTGCTGAGTATTTGTAATCTATTTCAGACTTTGCATGGACAGGATCACCCTTACTTGATCTCGTTGCTTTTCAAACTAGGTTGTGTGTATTTCATTGAACAGGAGTACAAGCGTTGTACTGAAATGATAGAGAAAGCTGAAAAAATTGCAATAGAGACTTATGGAGCCTCGAATCCCAAACTGCTACCGATCTATTCTAAACTTGCAGAACTGCAGTTTTATCATTTCAATCATAAACATCTGGCAAAACAATGCGTCGAGAAGGTGATGGACGTTCTCTGTTGTATGAGAGAGAATGGTGGAAGCCTATTATCGATTCATCTTGATCATCTAAAGAACACTGGCATTCTTGACAGCTGTGTTTATCTTACTGTCAGTGGCAGTTGCATTGTTCTACATTTATGCCGTAGAAAGCTCTTCGAAGAAACAAGATCAGGCACTGTTGACATCCAGGGTGGTTATTCGTCTGTGGAAGATAGTGCCTCGGTTAGCTCTGTATTAGGAAACACTGATTACTGCCAAGAATCAGAACTGTGTGAACAGCAGCCAATTGAATTATCTTTCTATTGTGATAACAACCGTACTCGAGTAACATCTTTAGTTGCCTTGGCAATTGGCCTACTAGAGCTCGGAAAAAGCGATACAGCTGCAACTGCTCTAAAGTATGGATTAAAGCAAAAGACGTTCTTTGAAAAAGGAATTTTGCATTTATTACTTCGAAGCGGTCTTACCTTGATTCAGGCGTTTGTCAGTTGCCAAGATAGTACAAACACGAAGGCGTTCGAAGTGAGCAAAGAGGCAATACTTATTTCTAAAAGAATCCAACGAGAAATGGAACTTTTACAGTTTCGCGATCGTGATATATCAAGAGAAGAGAAGTTTTCATCCTGTGTAGCTGCGCTGGTGACGTTATGCAACACGTTCAGTGTTTTGAATGGAGTGAAAGAAAACAAAGAATTGCTCCAAGCTTATAGAATGCTTTCAAAACTCTTACAGCAAAGGCAAAGTAACCGCATCGGTGATCACTACTGGTTTGACACCTTGGGCCATATGATTTATTATGCGTCTGAAGATATTTGTGCGACGAACGGCACTGTATCCTGTGACTTTATAGTAATGGAGTCGTATCCTCATCTAGTCGCTCATGATCCTTCTCAGGTTTCTCAACAAAACATCAGAGTTATAGCTGTAGAAGACGACGGTTTGAAACGGAGGTTAAACGTCATTGTATCAAGTGCTAAACCAGTTGAAATCAACAATTTAAGAATTCTGAAGAACAAAACCTTTAAGCACATAAAGCAAACTTTAGAAATGATGGAGTTTACAGAGCAAGGCAGTGCTGTTGTTATCATTAACTTGAAAGTTGAACCAGAAAGTATTCCAAAATTGTGTTACGAGCTTGAACATTTACCTTTACTAGTTTATGCTTCCAAGAAACCTCGATTCTTTGAGTCGGCCGAGCTAACTGAAAATCGCGTGACTAAAGGAGTCCACGGTGTTCTGTGCAAGGGCCTTGTGCATTATCTGAGTCAAGGAGAGTTCCCAGATTCTTTTTTGCATAAGCTTTTGGTTACGTGTTTAAAAGAACAGAAACTTCTTGGAGACTTTTGTGATTTTGCGGAGGGGAAGGAGAGTATTTCTTTGTTGAGTATCAAGCCAAGGATGACACACATAAGCGTATCGTGCAAACAAGGTTTTCTTGAAGTCAAGATTAATTCACTGTGTTTGCATTCTTCTGATAGCTCTGCGTGTGACTGTGCGTTGAATATTAGACATTTTAATACAGTTGTTGAGAAAATCGCTCACTCCTATGGAATCCAGCTGGAACAGGGCTATTCTGAAACATCATGCAGACAGACCGAAGACTGTTGCAAACCAATACGAAGGGCTTGTGCCGTACAACATAAAACTGTTGGTCAAAGAAAGTTCGGCGTTATCAGAGATGGCAAGCAGCAACATGAACCATCCGAGGTAAGCAAAATGTACTACCAGACAAATATACCAGCTTGCTTTTGTACCGGAGTGTAGATTTTAAGAGGTCTTGGATAATCTAATCTGTTTCCTGCATTTTTAGTTATTTTCCTCGTTAATATTAGGACTCTTTGGTAACAACTGCAAACCTGAATCAATAATACATAAAAAAAACACTTTACCTCATCTTTTGAACAACATTATTGATTGGAGATTAGGAAACTGGACCATTTCAAGCCTGAAACTAAGTCTTAAAACAAAACTGTTTCTGCAATCATAGAAGTTATGTGACGTTTAGGTCTTTGTTCTTACTTATATTTCAGTTTGTTGATGTGGATTTTGCGTGTCTTTCTGTGGACGCACACCAGCGGCCGATAAGTAGCGGACAGTCGGAAACCCCTCTGGATGGAAACGTGCTGGGTAAAATCAGTGGAACAATTGAAAGAAGTGAAGAGAGTGCAACTAACTACTCTTGCATAACACATGATGAAGAAGTGGAACGTCCGCCAAGAATGGACGTAGGTACTCAAACAGAAGTGCCGGGAATCCCCCCCTGTCTTGAGAAAAAATCTTTTCAGCGGGTTCCAGAAAGAAAGCATTGTTGGCTACACAACAATGAGAGCGACAGAGAAGCAAATTCAGAGGTCAAGTTTGAACAGGGTATTCCAGTTGTGTATCAGCAGTCTGATGGAGCGGTTGGAATTGTTTCAAATGGTCACATGTTACAGCTCCAGAACACAACGAGTGGTACGCCACTGTCACCGGATCAACATTCGCTTCTCAGAGACAAGTCAGCTCACGGACAAAAGAATAACGACTGCATTTCCCGTGAGGACGAAAAGCAAACGTCTCTGAACAATGACGAAATTGAATACTCTGTCACTGGTGTTACATCCAGGAGTAAAGCTGGAAGATTAGGATGTAGCTCGGCTTTTTCTCTTTTGGAAGAGGAAGATGTCAGCATTGCAGGGAAGAAGAATAAAAACGAATCGTCCAACAGCCGCAGCTCAGATGCAAATGTTACTCTTTACCATACTGATATATTAGATATGTTCCACACAATACCTTCAGGGATACGCGGGATTCTTCAAAGAGCTGTTCAACAGACTTGTGATGAAACGCAGAGAGAAGCTCAACAGTGGAAGGAGGAGAAAGCCAACGTTGAAAGTTTACTTGGTGAAGCTTTGTTTGAACGTGACCAAGCTGTCAGACACCTTCGAAGGCAACAGCAGTTTGAGCAAATTAGAAGAAGACAGACAACCGCAGCTGGTGAGTTACCAGATATTTCCTGAACTCGTAATAAATACATTGTACCTCGTTCAGCTAACAGTTTGAAGGTAGATAAAATTAATATAGATAGGTATATTCTGAAAAGAAGAAAAACATGCAAAATTTCTGCGGCTTTGGTTGGTTAACTCTGTCAAAGTTACTTAAATCATTTCAGTAATTACATGAATTGCTAAACAAAGTAGAGCTTGGTAGTTCTAAGATTTTAAGGTAGAGCTGAATTGGTAACCCAAACGTGTTTGCCGAACATATAAAATATGTAAGCATTTCCCATGCTAAAACTGCTTTGAGAGGTAGAGTTGCGAAATCTCATAGTGATTTATAACATAAAGATAGTTTCAACAAATGTAGTTGAAGAATGAGGGTATAGAATGCATTCCGTCGCAATGTGTGCTGACCGGCCAGTTGTTTTCTGTTTGTCTTTGTTGACAGAAACTGATGTTACAGTGAACTTGGTCAGTGAGCGACAGAAAAACGAAGATCCAAGACTCTCCGACGCAGATCGGCAGGGAGTCGGTAGAAACCTATCTACAGAGGAAGCTGCCCGTAAACTTGAGAAACGCTTAACCGTTGATTATGGGGTGGAAGCACAGGTAAAGGAGCAGAATGAAGAAACAAAACCAAGAAAAAATTCCTCAAACAGCAAAAGCTCTGGTGATTCAAGTCATACCTTCGGTGAAGATGAACCATTTCCCAAGACTCGATACACATTGAGACAGGTTACGGACAGAAGTTCTTTAATTAACAAGTCTTTTAAAACATCAAGCGATTGCAATAAAGTTGACGCTGCATTTAATGCAAAGCAACCATCAGATCCAATGCGGCACTCTACACCGGACAAGGACCATCAGGAGAATCAAGAATGCAATAGCAGCGAAGCAGAAGCTTATCGGAATCGTTTGTCCTTGATAGAAGATGAGACAGAAGAACAGACGGATTCTGGATTAGAGGCACTGCTTGAAATGTCAGATGACTGCAATAGAAGGAAACCAGACCAAACGTTGCAAGCTACCTCTAGTGAGGATGGCACTTGTTTCATCGTTGATAAAAACATTGGATTAACCTCGACTGACACTGAAAAACAGTCGATGGAAACTAAAGTAGAAGTCCATGACACAGGAAGCGAGAGTGAGTCGCGTGGCAGAGTTGAGGAATCAAATGTTTTACCTCAGTCATACAGACTTGAATCCAGTGATATTCCCGAAACAAACACCTCCTTAAATACAGACGACTCTTCTGAAAACGGTGCTACTGGCATAGTGTCAGTTGCTAACGCAATGCAGATGACTCAAAACGGTACATCTTCACTTGGTAGAACAACACTTACAGACACCAAAAACACTGAAACAGCTTTTGAAAGTTTTGAAGACGACCAAGGAATTGGAGAAGATCAAAATAGAGAAACGAATGATAAAAAAGAACCATATCATACTGTTAAAGCGGACAGCACAGCAACGTTTTCTTCAACAACTGCGAATATGCCTTTACGGACTTGGAACCGTGTTGAAAGCAGCATCCAACGGCCTGGTGAGGTTGTTACAGGTGCACTGAGGTCCAGAAGTGTGTATCTTGAACAAGGAGCACGGCCAAAACAAATTCCTACACGGACAGTCTCTATTCAACGCTCAAGGGAAAAAGAAGAAGCATTTGTCAGTGACAGTCCAACAAATGATGGTTTGGACGTAGGTTTTCTTACTCGCCACACCAGGGATGCCAGCATTCACGAGTATGCGTCCCACATAAACAGAGACGCAGCGAGGCTTACCTTACCCCATGAGCACGGCCGGGTAAGCACAGCTGACGTAGATAGCGAATTGAACGTTGATCTCGAAGACAGTTTTGTATTAGCTGCTTACTCCAAAAATCAACCGATGAGTGTTCCGAGTAGTGGTACGGTGAGCAGTGACTACCCAAGCCAGCTGATGGGACCACCAGCGGCTTACTCTCCTTTTGCAGGTTACAACGTGGGTTCAAGTTATTTCGATGTTGTACCACCTCCTCCATTCATCGGAGCATTACCAAACATTCAGACATCTCCAATATTGATTCCAACTTCGAGCGTAGTTAGCTCGTCCAGCGGAGATAGAAACTTTGGAAACAATGGTTCTTTCGACGGAGTACTAACAATAGCTTCTAATCAAACCAATCATGTAGGGCAGGACCCCGAGAAGGAAAGCGAAAGTGGCGGCAAAACTAAAGAATCTGTATCTTGTGAAGAGACAGTAAACGACACGGAAGACGTTTCTAACGCAGATGAAATAGAAATTGCTGAGCTTGCAAATCTGAGTATTTCCAGTACTGAGTCATTTCGGTCAGAAGAGGAACGAGTGAACACGCTGGAAGCACGTGTTGCCGAAGCTTGTGCAATGGTCAAGCAAGTATTCAGAGAACGTCGAGCAAGAGAACAGGAAATTCAAGAACGCGAGCAAAGGCAAAGAGAAGAAAGAGAAAGAGCACTTATAGATAACGAAAGAAGTCGACGACAAGAACAAGAGAGAATAGCAAGGGACCGAGAAGAGAGAGAAAGTTCTTTTGAAGAACAAGGTGGTAGGCAAAGAAACGGTGAGAGTAGACCAGAAGGAGCCGCTGCAGAGACTACAGGTGAAGTTCCAAGTGTTGATGACGAAAAGTACCCTGTCCAGGAGTCCCCTCAGTGGTTGTGCGAACACTACCAGCGTCGCTGTAACCTAAGGTTTCCCTGTTGTAATGTGTACTATCCTTGTCACAGGCGAGTGTTTCATCCTATAAATTTTTGTTTGTGTTTGTATCTGTTTCTGTATCGGTGTTTGTGTTTGTGCTTGTGTCTGTTTCTGTTTCTGTAGCTGTGTGTGTGCGTCCATGTGTTTTGTGCTTGTGCGTATGTATGTAGTATGTATTCAGATTCTCTAGGATTTGTCCATAACAAATTTGTAAATGGACTCAAAGTGAAAGAACTAACAACAACGAAGGCAAAGACATGTGCAAAATATGTTTCGGTTAGTGCTCAGGTTGGATCGTATCTCTGTTGGTCTACATGTAGCAGAATGCGTAAATGAATGCTACTGCATGTAATTTAGTTTGCGTTGTACCAATAAACGATTGAATATGTATGTATGCATTGTATGTTTGTATGTATGTATGTATGTATGTATGTATGTATGTATGTATGTATGTATGTATGTATATATGTGTGTATGTATGTATGTATGTATAAATGTATGTATGTATGTATGTTTGTTTGTATGTATGTATGTATGTCTGTCTGTCTGTCTGTATGTATGTATGTATATATGTGTGTATGTATGTATGTATGTATGTATGTATAAATGTATGTATGTATGTATGTATGTTTGTATGTATGTATGTATGTATGTACGTACGTACGTATGTATGTATGTGTGTGTGTGTGTGTGTGTGTGTGTGTGTCTGTGGCGGTGCTTTTGGGGTCGCTGTTTTTATGTCCTTCGTTGTCTGTGTCTGTATGTCTGTCGTCATAGTGTTTTGTTTGCATTCACGTTTGTATTTTTCTTCCGTTGTGTTTTTATTGTAGCTTTAAAGGGATTGTTCTTGACTTTAACAGTAGAATGCATGTAAGGAAAAAAAGGTTTTAGCGGTTTTTTTAGATTTGTTCTTATCATTCTTATTTTGTTCGCGATGTAACTGACCCTAATAAAAAATTTACAAACCTGGAAGCATGCACCACTAAAGGTCTTGTATCCAAGTGATTTAACGATATTTTTCTCTGTTTTACAGATGCCACAACAGCAGTGACCGCTGTACAAATGAATCAGCGAAGGCTCACGAGGCTT
>JAOBYE010388980.1:0-14418 GCA_025403585.1 Parazoanthus swiftii
TGATCGGTGAAGTCATGCAGATGGCTGGATTTCTCATGATTTCTCAACTTGTCCTTTCGTACAGTTCTGCAGGGCGTTTTATTCCACGTAGTAAGTAGTTGCGCCATTTCGGTTGTTTCTCGTTTTATGCCGGTTGAACAGTTTGCACATTAATCCTGTGAATTGCTGCTGTTGAAAGGTGACGTGTCACGTCAAGGCAAGCAACCAGAAGTAGATTGCTTGTGTTAGTGACTATGGTCTTGTCTTTGGATAGGTTTCTTTCGAAATGTTCTCTTTTTGGTATTCGGGACTTTCTTCAGTTTATGTATGAATTGCGATGAATTGTCTTGTTATCTTTCCAGTGGATTATTGTTTAAAGGAAGAAGTGAAACCAGCTTTCATCACCAAAGCCTATGAGCAAGGAATGAAGAGGTACGTGATTGGTTCACAGGTGTGCAATTGCTTACGGTTATCTTTATTCCTGAAAATGTTGAGTCTTTACACTTCTTTGCCTAGAGATCCTTCATGTTTCTGTGAAATCGAAGATTTGGTTTTGAGATCGTGGCAATAAATATACCACTTTCGTAAATAAGCTTCGACCACTTTCATAAATAAGCTTCGAGTCGAGGCCAAAATACAGCAAATGTATGAGAACTTGGAACTTGACCTCGACTTGAAGTTATTGTTTATGGTCACTGGAGCAAATTATGAAAGTAGTGTATACAGTGAATTAACTTTTTCAACTGACTTTCAAATCTCCATATCAGCCAGGCTCCAAACTTTCAAATATGCTTTCTGTTTAAATTGCATACATGTATTGTATTAGATTGTTTTGTAAAACGGTTTTACACAACTGGTATAAATTTGGTGGTGTTTTTAGTGATCCGATTTGTTTTGATTTAGGTCCTTTGATGACCAAAAAGCATTGAAGGTAGGTTCCAATAGTTAAAACGGCTCTTGGAATGGCTTTGCGCATGCGCAAAGTTTTATTGACAAGGAAACTGAGTTTCAAGCTAAAATATCTGTTAACAGGCAGTGAACGGATACCAATGTAAGTTTTTCACGAGGCAAATTGTGCGGATCCATTTTTATCGTCTTTGGCTTAAATTAGTTTCAGAACTTTTCAGATTTTAATTTGTTATTCATTTATTTACACTTTCTTTTGCCCGTGTCTATTACTTTTAATTTAGCTATGATGGGACTCCAGACTGTCTTTGTTTTACTTCTTGAATTCCAGCTGTTACCTCATTTTTCAGTCTCTATATAACTGTATCAGTTAAGTAAAGAAATTTTTATTGCAAAACAGAAATTGTTCCTTAAAGAAGTCTCCTGAGACCCAGTGATTTTACAAGACACCATGACTGTTATTAATGTTTGTATTGCTATCTGTTATTTTTAGATTCTTCAGTTGCTGGATCAAAAGGGTTTTGCTGTTAACATGTGTAAGTATTCATTAAGTGGGAACACAGGTAAAGCGAAACCGCTATGAAGTGAAAAGTGACGTGATTAAGTAACTACCTATCACTTATAATTCATTTTAACAAAATTATAACAATATATAATATTGCACAAAGTTTTGAAGTCAAAACGAAATTCAGTGCATATAAGGAGTTTTTCTTACATGTTCACACAAACTTCACAAAAGAAACTATAAATCATTTTCGCTGTTTTTAGTTTGCTATAACATTTTTATACATCTCCTTTATATACACTGTAGCAATATCATCAACCACCCTTATTAAGTACTGCATTAATTAATGTATTACAAATAATAACATGGATGGGAAAGGACTAATAATTAGAGTTAAGATTTGAATATTTTTGGTCAGATGAAGCAAAAAAAAAAAGAACCAGGAAACAGACAAAGCAACCAAAAGATTAGCTAACTTTAAGACATAGTTTTCAAGGCCGGACGTAAGCTCACACACAAACTGATGCATAACCCACATTTTGTAGCTTCGTGTAAAGGCATTAATAATAATGTTTTGCACCCTTTGAAAATTAAAAAAGGGGTTTTATCGTAATAAATGAAAACGTATTTAGTCACGAAAGTAAATATTGTAAAATAATGAAACACGCTTTGTGTGGCAACATTTTCCATATGAAGAATCCGGGGTTGTGTGAAACTATGTTTGAATTAATATTTTCTGGGAGAATATTGAACCAGGAACTTCGTTTCATCTTAAATAGGCTTTTTCACCCTATGATTGCACTTGTAATCTTTCCTTTGCTCAGCAAAAGAAGTTAGAAATACAAAATATCTTCGAATACAAGTAATTTAAGCACAGTTGTGCCTTAAATGTTGCGAATGTTGTACGGATGGCTTTATTTCGAGAATGGTTGAAACAAATTACAGCTATCAGTGCTGAAGCAAACTTAATTCTTGACAATCCTGCTTATTAGAAGGGTTTCTATGTCTAATTATTTTTCTTGAGCGAAATACTTTGAGTAAAACGTCAAAAGGAAATAGTTTTAAAAAGGAAACACTTTAAATGAAGAAACCGTGGATCTGTCCTTAACTGTTACGATGGCCTTATGTGGGAACTTCCCAATGCTCGTTTTCAAATCAATAGTAACAAAACGTTGTGCTGCGGTTGCTGTTTCAGCCCATGCGCACAGTGCAGTTATCAACCATGTTGGGAAATCCAAAGGAGGTGCTAAGCAAGCAGTCAACTTTATAACACACTTATTACGTGAGGTGAGCAATTAGTGTCATTCAGTAAAGCAAGAAAGGAATAAAGGCCGTCTGATAAACTGGTAGCTACTGGAACCACAGGTACCCCAAGCTTATTTACAGTTTATATTTAGTCAGAAAGAGCAATATGGATGAATGAGTCGATTTTGTATAGGAATATATATCGTTCCCTCGAAATCGTTGAAAATTTGTACAAATGGTAGAAGTAAAGTTTATTTACCTGAACTGTTACTTCTTTGCCCTTGTAGAAGAATTCGAATGAGAATGGGGGTGGCGGAACCATCACATTTCGTGTCATTACAATCTTTTTCCTTCTGCTCATTCAGCAAACTCAAGAACCAAAAAGGAATTCTTCAACACCTAGATTGACTTCTCAAATTTATAAGTAGGGCCATACAAAAATGACACCAAATAGCACTTTGTTGTTTATCAAACTGATATTATTCGGGCTGTATTACAATGTACCACCTAATTAAATAAAAGGTTTGTACTGGCGGTTCAGAAGAGATTCTTGCCCTGTGGTATCTGAGCCAATCGTGAACTTCCATCAGTCGTGAACTTCCACTGAAATGTATCTTGCTCGGTTTTTTTATAGTAACTATTGTACTGTACCTTGTCCTAATTGTACGTGCGAACAATTGCTAACAATCGTTTATTCACCCAGGGATTGCATGAAAAACTTGATTCAAGAAGCTACACGCACGCACTCTCCTGGCTATATGAGCATTCGCTTGAAGATGAATTTTTTGAGGTGAGCCCAAATGAAACTGTACAATGTAATGTGTTTCATCGTAACTGCACTGTTACTAAACACATGAATTAGTTACCACGGGGTTCGTACGCCTCCTGGAATTCATGGAAAAAACCTGGAAATGTATTTCCTTAAGAAAGCTCCTGGAATAGACCACTTTCATAATACGCCTAAGTGGCCATAAACAAAAACTTCGAGTCGAGGCCAGTAGGGCCAAAATACAGCAAATGTAAGAGAACTTGAAACTTGACCTCGTCTTGAAGTCATTGTTTATGATCATTGAAGCAAATTATGAAAGTAGTGTATAGTTCCCGAAAATTGGACCGACTCCTGAAGAACTCCTGGAAATTTGAAACATATTCCAGTTTTTTATGTGTTGTATGTTTTATTAGACTCATTATCTTACTCTCGCCGAGCAAATCCGTTTTATTTCTATTTGGTGTAATTTTAAAATACTCCTGGAGAAGGCCTTGAAAGGTTGTCAGCAACAAGCTGAAGTGTAAGCAAACAGAAACTTTATTTCAAATTTTGTGATGTTTCTTAAATAGAAAACACTTTTGCTAGTTTACAGGTTGTGCGAGCAAAGGAAGCCCGAATTTTTTGCTGTTTTCCTTAAATTTTTTCTACGTAAATGGTTTAAACTAGGAACACTGTAAAAGCTGATATCAGTATTTAAACAAAGTATGCTTTTACTTTGATGCGTAAAACTTGAAATTTGGCTCTTGTATAGATGTAACTTTTAGTAATCAAACTGACTTTTACTGTATTTAAGTGCTTTTGTTTCGTTAGTCATTTATTGTAATTATATGTTTCATTATATTTGTAGAATGAACTCTATTTGGAATAAATTTTTGTTTATCAACTTCTTAGAACTCTAAATTTTTCTCCGTAAAGCGCTATTGAATTTTGAGAAAGTGCGCTCAGATGTGCATGCGTCAGTTTTTCTGTTACTACTGAATCGTCCAAAACAAACCAAATACCTTTGGTAATAGTTGTGCGTTTACCTTTCAGTTTGTTCGTGTTCTTAAAGACAACAACGTACCGCTGGATGAGCACCAGTACAGACAAATGACAAAGGTAGGTTGCTCACAGAGAACCCCGGTTGTCCTGGTAGAAGATGCTGGAAAACTGGTTTTGAAGGGAGAAAAGTGGTTTTCTGTGTTGACGAGTAAGCCAAATATGTGGTTTGGTCAGAAGGGTTTTTAACTAGTGTGGCATGGTTTTTAAGGTAACATTGGGTGTGAAGCTGACACACAATTAAAAGGATGAGTAAAATCGTTGGTAGCACTAACTTAACGACAGGCTTGTATGTAAGAAGCTGACACACTCTTATTAGGGTGAATATAATCGTTGGTAGCTTTAAGTTAAAGACAAGCTTGTTTGTATCAAGCTGATACACAATTGTTAGGATGAATATAATCGTTGGTAGCACTAAGTTTACGACAGGCTTGTATGTAAGCTGACGCACAGTTGTTGGCCTTATGAATATAATCGTTGGTAGCCCTAAGTTAACGACAGACTTGTTTGTAACAAGCTGACACACGATTGTTAGGATGAATATAATCGTTGGTAGCTTTAAGTTTACGACAGGCTTGTTTGCAACAAGCTGACATACGATTGTTAGGATGAATATAATCGTTGGTAGCACTAAGTTTACGACAGGCTTGTTTGCAACAAGCTGACACACGATTGTTAGGATGAATATAATCGTTTGTAGCCCTAAGTTAACGACAGACTTGTTTGCAACAAGCTGACACACGATTGTTAGGATGAAAATAATCGTTGGTAGCACTAAGTTTTCGACAGGCTTGTTTGCAACAAGCTGACACACGATTGTTAGGATGAATATAATCGTTTGTAGCTCCATGTTAACGACAGGCTTGTATGTGACAACTTCTCTGCATTGCCAGCACACAGCTCCCTTTGTGAGTGATGTGAAGAAGTACTGGGTAAATGTCGCCAAGGCTTTCGTGTAGTTTACCTTTATAGACATAAAATAAGATAGCTGGTGGGACATTGCAGAAGTAACTGAAGGAATGTTTGAGACCATCTCACGATCGCACGAGGTTTTTGTAGATTTCAAGTCACTTCTGTACCTTAAATTGAAATGTTTGTTGTCGTTAAAGCAGAACTTTTTTTTACCGTCTTTAGATAATTTGTGTTCACATGATGTATTTTTGCTCTGGCAGATGTTGGCAACAGTGGGCAATGTTGCGGCTGCGCAGTACTGCTTTGATAAATTCAAGGTTTGTATTTTAATGCCTTCTCCAAAGAAGTAGTCTGCCATGACCAAAAGACGTGAAAAATGTTATTCACAGAAGTTGATTTTTAATATTAAAGGTTTAGTTGCCAACACGTAGAATTTCAGTGATAACTCACCCCCTCTTTATGATTCCTTTTCTAGTTATGTGTCTGTCATTCGGCTAATGTATCTCGTTTGCTTCAGCATAGTTATACGCTCAACAGACGCTCAACTGTAGATTAGTAAATGTATGCTCAGAGATGTGGAGTTATCAAAATCGTTTTAGAACATGGCTGGCAATTTTTCGCGCGCTTTTTGTTAGCGCGAGTGTGCGTCTATTATCTCGATTGACGCTCGCCGTGCGCCCATAGCGTAGACTGAGTACAGTAAGCAAGTAAATCTGGGAAGATAGCTGGAACCAAAAAAAGGGGTTCAAAAAGGTTCCTAAATGGGAAACGAAGTAACTGAAGGTGACGCTCAAGAAATAGAACAGGAGTTGCCGTACTTTGCTAAAATATGAAATATTCTCACAACCAGCCAACCCACATATTGATCATTTTAATGAGGAGAAGCTGTATCTTGACAAACAAGAAACCATGATCTCATCTCCTCCAGGCACTGAAGACACCCGATGCATCCATGTACTCCCATCTGATTTGTAGTTTCGGTAACACGAACGAGGGTGGCTTGTACTCTTCTTCACACGATGTCAAGGTAAGCTGAATGTAAACTCGATATATCTTAAATCTTTGGCATACTTCCGCCATGTTTACGTTTTAATTATTGTATGTGTTGAAGGAATATAAACACTGGGAGCTTTATTGATGAGTTTTAGCAATACGTTTTTTGTTGTAAAAATATTACGATTTTTTTTTCACTCCAGAACTTGAAGAAGATGGTCCAGCTCTATGACCACATGACAGAATTGGGATTAGTGTAAGTTCAGTTGGTATTGTGTTTGTAAAATGTTTGTGAATTTTTAAGTTTACTCGAGTAACAACTAGAACCACTCGCCTACGGTTCTTGTTCCTGGACGCCCCTTTCGTGAACTTAAAAATTTATGCGTGCTTATATAACTGAACATAGCACGCGGGCGAGTTTTCTATTTCTATAATAGTCTTTGTTCGTTTATCTCACAAAGTTTATGTTATGCTATAGAAATCTAATAGAGAAACATGAATAGCCTGTAAAATCTCTTCGAGGTGCTCTCAGCAAATCCTGTGCTCATTTAATCAGCACTTAAGATTAAAAAAAATGATATTAGAGACTTTCGGATACAGCTATCAGTGTGCTAATGTGCGTGACCAAGTATGTGACCTCGTGGCGCAAAATTATGGTTGGGTCTAACTCTTGTCGCAATAGTCTTGTTTACTACCAGATTTGCTAAAAAAATCGTGGCCGCCACATAACGAGCTCACTGTTGCTGTAGCTGTGTCGTTGTCAAATCTTATTGTCTTTGTTGACCTGATTTGGAGAACATTATTATCGTCCAGAGTCTAACAAGTTACGGTTTGTTTTCAGACCCTTCGCACGAGCTCTTTCCTTCGTCATTATTTCCCACCTGTATCTGGGAGATATCGCTGCTGCAGACAAGATCAGGAGGTACAATTGTGTCCTTTACTTTAACAGAATGCTGCAACTACCTTAACCCGGGTAGCTATGCATTGGTGAAGTGTAGATCTGCTACCTTCTAATTTTCTTATTATAATTGCAAACAAACTCATGAATCTAGTTAAAATGGCTAATACTATGTATTTTGGTAATTAGTCAATATATTTATGACATCGTATGAAGTTACAAACTCGCTATCTTGGATTTTTTTACGACGTCAGTAAGTCATCTTTATTGGTTTTAGATTTGTTAAAATTCTTAGGTCAGAACTGGATTAAACTTTCAGATGCTGAATTTGATCAGGTTAAAAAATAGAGATAGAAACTCAATGTGTAGCAAGGATAGTATGTTCAAATAAGAGTATTAATCGTAGCCGGTGTTCCAAGGCGTTAGACACAATGGTTAGATACTGACTAAGATTTACTGACCTCATTTAAATGACCCTCCATAAAAGTTAAAAACGGTTCCAAGGTTTTGGAAGCTTTTTAAAACGTTTAAAGTTTTTGATCACAGATAAGTTTTAAACCTGTTACTATTTACAAAAAGTAAGTTACTCAATGCACGGTTTTGACATAATCTATTGCTAAAACCTCCAGCGAGCATGGCATAGGAAGTCAGCAGTACCGTGTGTACAGTGAATACCTGAGGGCGTACTCGAAGAGAGGAGATGTACCAAGTAAGTTTCCTTCGCACATGGATATGGATGCATATATGGGGTTACCACGGTCCTTGAAAATTCTAAAAATTCCTTGGATTTGAAAAAATATATCAAGGCCTAGATAATCCTTGAAAATAAGTTGAGGACAGAAATTCCTTGAACTGATTGTTAGCTGCAGCACGAGAAAATCAGCTCTAAAATTTTGATAATTGTTTTTGAATCTACTAAAAAAAGGTCCCGGAAAGTCCTTGAAAAGCCTTTGAATTTCATGTGGAGTTAAGGGTGGCTTTGCTCATTTTTTAAGTTTGGACTCATTTTACCTTTGCGAGTGTTCAGCATTAAATTTTCTAAGAATTGTAGGGCGAACCTAAATACAAGTAGATTGTATTGTTGCATATCACATACCTCACATTATCTTGCATTGCCAGAGGTCCTGGAGCTGTTTGAAGAGCTGAAGGCCATGCCGCAAGTTAAGCTGTCCACATTCGCATTTAATCAGCTTCTTGGAGTTTACAAGTTTCATGGTATGTTTGTAACACTTCAATAAGCAAGTTTTTTTGTAATAAAATACTAAGGGGAACCTTGTCCTTTTATCGAAACTTTTTTTTAATACGTGATATTTTGCCGATTTGAAGAATCAGACTTTAAATCCTAGGGTTGTATACGTAGCTTGGAGCACTCTAGACTTTGCACAATATTTAAAAGACTAAAACACAAAATATGGGTGGGGGCGACTGGATATTGGTGAAAAATACGTAGGTTTTCACTTAAGGGAGTCGAGATTTAAGCATTCCATTTACGCTCATTAGTTATAGATGCCATACATTCCATTTATTCTGAAGGGGGAGGGATATACTACTAGTATCACTGTTTTTCTCTGAATAACTAACAAATGTTATTTGCAGGAAGTAATAACTAGTTTTTTCGCATTACAGTTGCTTTAAGAAACAGTTGACGAGTTTCGTTTTTCATGTAGGTTCGAGTTTATATTGACCGGCAAAAATATAAAACGTCCTGTTTATATAAGTCGTGTTTTTGAAAGTATCCAGGTTGCAGAAAGAAACTATTTCCATTGCACTGGATAGTAGCACAAGTAATTGTAGGCTCTACTGACAGTTGATTTTCCTTTCAGTCAAGGTTTGGTTATAACTGCTTTTTCGGGTGTTCGATGCACATTTTCCTCTCCTTTACACTTCTTTGACTTCCAGGTGATGCCAAAGCACAGAGAGAAATACTAAAGCAGATGAAACAAGATGGATACAAAGCCGATCACCTGTCTTACTCAGAACTGGTGAAAACGTATTTGTTCAAGTAAGATACTTGTGATGAAGCGGTAGTGTTGTTTATCTTGATGTAAAAAAAATTCGATGATGATGATGATGATGTTGTTGTTGTTAAAGATGATGATCTTGATGTTAATGTCGATGATGACATTCAAGTTAACATTTTCACGTTGTTGTTTGTCTGTTCATGCCTTCTCTGTCTTTGCTGCTGTTGATTCCAGTGCCGGTGTTAACCATTGGTGTTGGTGCAGATGATCTTGATCACGATCTCGCTGTTGCTTGTAAATATTCAATTTTTGCTGGTATTCATGTTAATACCGTTTGTTTGTTGTTAGTGATGCAGTGGTGCTGTGTTTATCTTTTGGTGACTTATCTAATTCATAACTTCTGAGCACGATTTTCACGTTAAAAGTATAAACCTTAAAATAGCGTACCTTGTCTGCAGGTAACTGTTGATATTCTTAACAAGAAGGGCTTAAATTTATTGCTGAATTATTTTGTAGAGAGGATGTTGAAAGTGCGTTGGAAGCTTTTGAGGAGAGCAAGGAGAACGGTACTCTAATTACCACGAGCACGTGTATGCTGCTTCTCAACATCATGGCCAGGACTGACAACAAACAGTTTGAGAAAGGTAAGACCTCTTCAATTCATGTATGCTTTTAACAGGCACTAAGACTAGAATTGGTAACAAATCTTTTTGTATTTGTGTATTGTTTGCAGTTCTTAATGACATCGTTACACACAAGGTTGAGTCGGCCCAGATGACAGGCAGAAGAAATCAGTTCTTCCTTAATGGCCTCGTGTTCACTTGTCTTCACGCCGGCCGAAGAGACCTAGCTGACGACATTATCACGGTAAGGACAACTGATATGATCCGTTTTACCTTGCAAACAGAAGTGTGAAAAGGAAGGTAAAGGTAGATCAATTTGGTATGTACACCTGATACTTCCTTAAAGCCATTCTCGTAAAGTCATGTTCTACCGGTAACTTTTGATTTCTTTCTAGAAATATGGACCGCAGTTCAACAATCTTCAGTTTATGAAATTAGCCCAAAATTCTGCAAGCAGAGGAGAAGTTGCAGCAATACAGAACTGTATTGACTTCATGACTGAGCAGGGCTTGAATTATGGGCTGCTTTACATCCCCCTGTTAAACGCCTATGGTGAGTGGTAAATGAAATACCACATAGTTAAGAAAAAGACCCCCCCCCCCGAGTATAATTCCAGGAATTCATTCCATCTTCCCTGAGAAGTCCGAACATTCAACAAGACACAGAGTTGTAAGTGGCTCATATCTGCACTGGTATTTATGAATATTTGACATCAAGTTGAGGCTAACGCTGTGAAAAGAGTCTGTAATCATTCTAATCAGCGGCAACTACGAATATGTTAGCATGGACTAAATTCTAGAATTGGGCAGTGATTTCAACAACTAATCTATATTATCTACACACTTGCGTCCAGATAATATTTCGCGGTTTTATAGGTGTGTAATTTGAACACTTTACTCGGTATCGAAAACTTTGAAATTGAAACAGATTCAATAAGTCGTTTCCGGTGCCCGGCGCAGAATGATCGTGCATAAACTTTGGTGTTCCAAGCCAGGAAAATGTAGCGACAAAGTACCGATAGTATAAGAAATCTATAACCGGAAGCACTAATTCGTTTTTTGTAGATCTTACAACTCAAAACGCGTGACTCCAGTAGCGCCAGCAAACTTCGCACCGTGCACTGACAGGCAAAGGATTGGTCACCGTCGGCGATCGCCCTTCTTGATTGGTTATTGCATTTCTTACTGTTATCACTACAGCTCTTAAAACCTTGGTTACAGCCAAATCTGGAGGACGAAAGTCAGTTACGCTGAAGTTGAGATTTTTCATACATACACACGGTTATATTTTCTGCCGTCTCGCAAGCCTCAGGCGCCTCTTGGCTAAGCTGCATCTTTGGCAGTAACCTTTTCGTAACTGAAACCCAGAATTTCCTGACTTGATACCATAAACAGCACGAACTGTGCCTTTAGCTGCATGTCTGCTACATGTAATAATAGTATACGAGCTCTTCATAATCTACTGGTTTAGTTTAGTTCTTTTTTTGTTTCTTTATTTAGACGCAAAGAAGGACCCCGACGCAGCTTTGGCCGTTTATAAGAAACTAGAAGCTGATGGCAAGTCGCCGAATAATAGTTTGAAGATCGCTTTAGCGCAGATATTGCAGAAGTACAACCACCCCGTCCCCTTCGAAGTGCCCAGAGAAACCCGGCGGGAACCGCGAAAGCAGGAAGAGGTAATTTGATATGGATTGTGTTTAGTATATCTTATTATTGCTTTATCTTTTTCTATTTTTAAATAAAAGTACAGTTCTAGGACGTGACCCAATTTTAGACTGCGCCATTTGGGATATCCTGAGTATGTCAATTCGAGCATTAGTTGATAAAGAGAATGGTTATGAAACTCGGTCAGTTTCTTTAATATATGTTTTTGTTATCAATCTCTTTTGTTCGTTTGCTTTGACCGTGCACAAAACACAGAAGGCATCGAAATACATATGAACAACTAACCAGTAAAAATACTTGGGTTCACACATTGAACAAAGCAATGTGCACTGTCACAGTTCGTTCAACCAAAGACAAAGAAGCTTTTTACACTCCTTTTGAAGTTTGTTGAGCTTCACAACCAGTTAGTTCTATCAACTATGATTCGGGATAGGAATATTCCCGACTGGAATCAGAGTTCTTGCAAATACACAGAATGTATCAGAAAGAGATCAAGTCACGGGCAATAATCGTTATCCACCTCCCCAGGCTATTCGGTGGGAAAAACCAAAAAGTGGAGACTGGATCAATGGGCTGAAGGACCCGAGGCAGACTTGCTTTAGTCACTACCAGAGGTTGCCTCTGGCCGGATGAGAGCTATCAAATACACGTGCACTAATCTTTTCTTCTCGTGTTACGCAGGTGTTGTACGAAGAAGAGTCGGATGTGTTCGATTACATCACTCCTCCCAAACAAAAGGTACGTTCGAGGCAGACTTTGTCTTCAATCAGTTTTGTTTTCTCTAAATAAGAAAATTATACAAGAATAGTCCAGAAACTGTTTATATTTTGATTCTGAAAGCGCGTGCGTGCAAAAGCTGAGAGAAATCAAATAAAACTAGTTTGCTAGCATACAAAGTAACTAAAACTCATACAACATGAAACTATAGTATTAATTATATTTTATATATTATTTCAGGCTGAACAAGTATCTACAGGGCAGAAGTGAGATTTTACTGGGCGCTGTTCGGCTTGCTTCTGTCCCAAAGCTGAGCTCCTTGTTTCGAAGAGAAGGTTCGCTGGCACCCGACACCTCTACACGTCTGGGTTTTCTTTGAGTCCAGAACAGAAAGAAATCAAAATGAAGTTTTAGAAGGGTTGTTCATTTGAAATTACTACCCTTACGAGCTAAAGACCACGCTCGAAATGTTCGCAAGAGTTGTAAAGAAACTGTTGTTTGTGCTGCAGAAAAAAAGCTTAACAATTTTGATTCGAGTATCTGAGCTGTTCCTTAGCAACACACACAACTCTGAGGAGCGAATTAATTGAACGGTTGACGATCAAACTTAAAAGACTGTCGATACAAACTTGGAAGTTTGTTTGGTATTTTCCTGATTGGAACGTCTTAATATTGCTTTGCGCGCCTTGAGACTAACTTCTAATGTGACTAAGTACAAGTATTCACTTATGTTTCGGATAAACTTAAAGAATTCAAGTCCTTCGTCTTGTACGGGATTAAGTTAATTTATAAAGTAATTTTATGGTACGCACGCTCTGATTGTCTGAAAACTCTTTTGGCACGAGGGTATGTCACAGGAGTTAGATGTCTGAACGAGTTCCTTATGTTCCAGGACTTTTATTATGGCCGATTATTGTTTAATCCTTTCAGCCCCAGCCAGTTAATCAGTATGTAAATTCTCCTTACTTTATCCAGATAAATCAGTCATTTGATCATACACAGAAATTCTCCCAATCTGTTTACAAGGAAGCTATAGTGACAGTTTAAGAGAATTTAGCAATACGCCGTATGGCGTATTTGGGGCTGAGAGGGTTAAAAGGGAAAAAAAGGGTTTGCATATGTTGTAGCCTGATATCAAGGTGTGAAACTGGACTCGCCAGGAAACGAGAGGTATCAGGCTATGTCACATGAAAAACATTTCTATCTCTTCACTTTTGCTTAGAACCAGTAGTACGGTTGATAACCTCAAAATTTAAGGGTGTTGTGCTTCTCTGCATGGGGAAAGAACCGATAATCTCTTGAATAGAAAACATGGACTTTGTTGCCTGGGTTTTCCGAGAACACGTATTTCACTTAGCAGCAAGACCCACCTTCCGAGGGATTACCTGGTGCTTCGAAGGAAAATATGCGTCTTGAGAAGGCTATTTGTTGCTCTCTCACAACCAAGTTTGACAGCCGGCATACGTCCTTGTTACAAGCAAATGAACATATAATGAATTTATTTCGTTCATAATTTCATTTCTATTGAAACGATGAGATTCAATACTATAACTCGCAAACACAGAATTGCTTTTAATGTCTTTGTAAAGATATCAGATTAAATATACTGTCGTTGACCTTGATGGCATTACTTTCTGCTTAAACTTTGTGGTTATTCTATTTTCTCTCTTTCAGCGTTAAGAATATTAAAGTAGTTTTGATAAATGTAGGTTTTCGACTCTGCTATTTTTACTCGTGAAAATTCGCGAGACATTTTGGGGGTATTTATGCTGCTTTAACAATACACGGTTGTTATGTGACATTAAGAAGAACCTATTAAAAAAACAGCAAAGTTTATCCAGAAATATATTACGAGTTACCACTGTTTGCTCTTATTCTTGCTTCAAAACTGCAGTGATGAACGTGTAGAAAAAAAAATTGGATAAGAATAGAAGCCCTTTGCATGCGAGAGTTATGGCGGAGTTTTTGTGAGAATTGTGCATGTCGTGTACATACATATATACAGACAGACAGACAGACATATATAAATATATATATACATACATACATATACACATACATACTTTAAAATTGAGCTGACACTGGCGTCTAAAGTGCTCGATACTTTCGTAGAGCGGGTACAAAAAAATACTCATCTAGCACTACCTTATCTAAGTACGTCTGGGAACTGAAAGAAGAGAGCACGCCATTCAGCATCAAGTGGTCCAT
>JAOBYE010389091.1:0-14417 GCA_025403585.1 Parazoanthus swiftii
CATAATGCAGCATAAAACCAAAGTCAGGGTTGAACCAAAATGAGTCCAGAATTTGATAGTACATAGAACAATAAGTAGTTACTGCAAATGTTAGCGTGATATATCAAATAATTATGGAAAAATAAATGTTTAAAAACGTCGAAAATTACAGAGAACGTATGGCTGGAGGCAAGACGTTGCCTCCAGCCATACAGAACTCTAATTTTCGACATTTCCAACCACTTATTTCTTCTAAATTATTCCTTATATAAAACTCAAATTTTCAGATTGTACTAATTGTTCTGTGCTTTGTCAAGTTACGGACTCATTTTGGTTTTATCTCAAATTTGGTTTTATGCTGTATTATGCTATAAGGCAAAATGTAAACAATGAAATTGGCCTGTACGATACGATACAAAAAATATTTTAAAAATACTTCTTAATTAAGCGTTGGCCCTTATGTTTTAAACCAAAACGATAAAAGGGTGCTGATATGTAGGATAACTCCAAAAAGGTCAAAATGTTAAATGTTTAAAATATACTGATTCCCAAATTGCCTTGCGACTGTTACTCGTAGAAACCTGAACCTTGGAAGATCTACTTCCCCCAGCCTTCACTTGAAATTGTGAACGAATTCGCAATGCGATCTGGAATAGAAAGCATTTACCAGGCTATGACGTGAGTATTGCAAGCTTTTTTGAGAAGGGGATGGCTTAGGTGGAAGTTGTGTTTGTTCCTAGACAAAGTGGTGTTCCTAAAAAAAGCGTGTCTCAAGGGCACAACCAGGAAAATCCTGATATGGCTGCAAAGGTACAATGGCATAGACAAAAGTTGTTTTACCGATTGGAGAAAATGCACCAAAAGCACAAAGTATTGTAGCATGCACAATAACCAATAGAAAAGGATGCCCTACCTGTTGCGCACCTTTGTTGCGTTGTCAATAGAATGTCGGAAAATATACAAACATCGAGTAGGGGAAGGGAAGGGGGAGCAGTACGTCATTGGACCAACTCTTGGCTGTGATTGTAGGTCTAGCAAAACAAATTTGACTCGATCCCTTGTGTGTGAGATTAGCGCAGTTGGTAAGGTCTCTGCCTGCCAACCAGGAGGCCCTGGGTGAATCCCCGGCCTGGTCGAGGTTGAATTTTAGGTGTCCTTCTTTCGCCACATCTTCCGTGGACAGGGACGTTAAGCCGTTGGTCTAGTCTCCTGGCATGTTACCTCAGGGGACTTTAAAGAACCCGCGCACTTCTCGAAAAGAGTAGGGTAATCCCGGTGCTGTGGCGAGGGCCACACGGGAGATTACACCTTATGGATGTAAGAGTGCTACCCTCAATAAATAAAGTGTCCTTACTCTTTATAACCAATAGAATTCAGTTTTCACCTGACTGAAGTCGCTGTCTTAGACCTTTGTAAGAAGAGGTTAGTTTTGAGGGGTTTCTTTCATTGAGATAAGATTTGGAGATACTGCAGCCACTATTTAGAGTATGGAGGAAAGTTCCAGGTACCTACAGTATTTGAGCATTAGATGTTTCCTTGGTGTACAGTTCTTAGGTTTGTTGCAGAATCGGATAGCACTTAAAGCATGTTCTTTTGAAGACCCGTCACTTTATGATTATAACATTGTGGTAATCCAAACGTCAGTATTAATTTTTGCCCAAAGCACACAGTTTTGTCATTGTCTTTTTGTTCTCGCCAAATAAACAGAAGAATGTTACTAATTGTACCACTCTGTGCTGTAGACATTTCTCCTGCCTGACGTCGTGCTACATGTGTCCGGGCGTCCCCGCCATAATCAGTGCTCTGTTGGCCAACATTAACGCCTTCTTCTCCCACACCACGGCAAACTCAGCCACCTCGGCACTGCACAGATTTGCTGCCACAAACTTTGGGGTAGGTTATAACGATTTACAATAATAATAGTAGTGGTGGTTATGAAGATAATCATGTTAATAAAAATATGATAATAATTATAATGATGGTGATGACGACGATGATGA
Source organism: Parazoanthus swiftii (assembly GCA_025403585.1). Lineage (NCBI taxonomy): Eukaryota > Metazoa > Cnidaria > Anthozoa > Zoantharia > Parazoanthidae > Parazoanthus > Parazoanthus swiftii. Next base: position 1,980 of record JAOBYE010389091.1, read on the forward strand.
TAGTGATGGTGGTGATGATGATGATAATGATCATGATCATGATGGTTATGGTGGTGGTGATCATAATGATAGTAATGATGATGATGATGATGATGATGATGTTGATGATGACGATGGTAATGGTGATCACCAAATGTTAGCAATCTACAAGAACGTTTAAGCTAGGATTAAAACTTTAGCATGCTTTTTTATTATATTCCAAGTCAGATTTAAAGGCGAAACACGACCCGGTTTTCCGATGTGGTACTAATGTTTACATATTGTTCATTTGTAGAGCGACAATTTCATCAAGATCATCGACCACTTGCACAGTACATTAAGAATTGACATGGCTAACTACAGGGTAGGTTTTATACTCTTGTCGTTTTCAGCAGTTGTTATACCGTAAAATCCAAAAAGCCTGGTTTTCACGAGCGATATAAGGAGCCGAAGCACAAGCAGAGGCTCGGTTTGACGCAAGCGTAAACTCGACGGAAGCGGAGACGAAAGTAACGGTAGATTTCATTTTTTTCCGCCTCCGTTTCTCCTTCCGTTAACTCCCAATGATAAAAGTCCGTGGCAGTCCTTAAACTCACTGATAAAAGTCCTTGAATGCCCTTAAATTGGAGCCTGACTGTACTGGAAATGGTGCGAACTCTGCCTTACCCCAGTAGTTTTAGGGGTTAATAAATGCCCTTATCTCCTTATTTTTATCGACCAGAGAAAATTGTAGTCTCCCATGAGATGCTTGCCAAGCGATTTATTGCGTCTCCACTCGCAGCGTGTCAGACGGCATTAACGGAAGCCCTGAGTCAGTTATAAGAAAGGGATTGGTGATACTATTTAGTAGACGAAATATGTCCTGCCTATTTTCAACCCGAACAGTGCTTTCTGGATTCATCCAAACACGGGTTTGGTATTTCCTAACAAACTCCATGCAGTTGAGTCTCTTTTCGAACCCATCTACTCACCTAAAAAATCAATGGTTCAGTTTCTCCCTAAGAGACTATATGGAAAATATGTTCTGGAGCGTGCCACGTAAAGACCAAACAGGCATCGTTCTGGATTAACATTTAGAAGAAGTAAAGAAAACCTACATCAGATAGTTAATTCCATCATAACTGTGAAGATGATCTTAATGACTAACGTGAAAGTTTCCTTAAGATATTCGTTAAAGGATTTTACCATAATTTTAAACAATTTCAATTTTGTTTTAGACGAATTTTCCATCGTCAAGTGGTGAAAAATTGTCGGATCTGAAGTCGACCGTAGATCTTTTGACTAGTATAACTTTCTTCAGAATGAAGGTGAGTGAAGTTTAAATGTAAAGAAATCTTAGATTTTTATGTTTTTTGATAACATCTGTTCCCATTGTGGCTTGTATATCTTCACAAATGTCTGTTGCTTGTGCAGTTCAGTAACTTACGCTATCATCGTCGCAGGTTCTTGGATTATCCCGGCCGCCGCGGACAGCCGAGATTGTAACAGAATGTGTCAGGGTGAGACCAGAGTTCACAGATTGACCGTTTCTCGTATAGATGAAATTCGTATCAAAGAGGAAGAGCCGTTGTTGTATGAGTTAAATGGGTTAATGAATCACAGAGTTCCTGCGGAGTCTTAAAGAGTCTTATTTTTGATTTTGTATTTTCAAGGCCTTGAAAATGCCTTAAATGTTTGGACAAATTCACCCTTGAGGTCTTAAAAAGTCTTACTTTTGATTTTGTGTTTTAAGGCCTTGAAAATGTCTTAAATTTGTTCAAATTCACCCTTGAGGTCTTAAAAGTCTTAAATTTTTGTTAAAAAGTATTTTCGTCTCTCATTCTCAAATTCTTCAGAGTGTATAAAAAATACTGATGAAAGCATAATTTGTGAATGTTTTTGGATCGTTCAGTAATCGTTTTCCGCACCAGCTGTCGAACCAAACAACAACATGTGCCCGTTATCATATACTATTGGTCTGCGGATGTCGTGTTTAGGATCACGTGATAAAACTCGAAGGAATATTAGGTCTTAAATTTTACAAATTTGGGTCTTAAAAAGCTTAAAAGGTCTTACACTTGCCGAGTTGTTAGTGCAGGAACCCAGAATCATGGTTTGTAAGTCAATCAGCCTAAGAAAAGAGACGTTTAGGTTTATGGTTTAGAGCTCTTTCCGTTGTAACGAGGCAAAATTGTGGAATATTTTGCCGGACAACATTAGGAAAGAAACTACACTTTCCTCTTTAAATTTAGGATAAAAACTCATTTGGCCAAACGTTAATTTGATTAGACTTTTCTGTTATTATATTTGCTATTATTTTATGTTCTAATTACTGTAGTGTAATGTGATGTATTGCGAAGTGTGGTGTATTTTTCAAGCCTCCATTCAAACCAGCTTTAGCTGAACTGGACCCGACTGGTTAAATATTGCATATATAAATAGAAATGGTTAGGGTCGAAGGTTAGATTTAGATTAGTCGGCGGCATAGTCTTGGCTGTTACCGTTGTTGGCTCGTCATCTAAAGGCCATGTTACACGAGGCAATTTTCTCTGCAACCTGCATCTAATATGGAGGAAGGTCAGGACATGGAGGAAAGCAAACTGACACGTAACCTGAAGGTGGAATTGTTAAATGATCTAGTTTTATCGCAGACAAAGAATTAGTTGCGTTGCGAGTTGCAAAATGAGTTGTGAACGTCTGACGTCTACAAACAACTTGCAATGTTTCAGTCGTTATCGCTAGCATTGCATTGCAGGTTGCAGAGAAAATTGCCTCGTGTAACAAGGCCTTAAATACGTGACTTCGAATTCGGTCTGATCACTGTGTTTTATCCTTGAGAAAGAAACTTTACTCGACTTGCTCCAGTCGACTGATCTGCATAAATGAGTACCAGCTTTTGCTTGGGGCTAACCAGCTGTAGATTAGTGTCCTGTCCAGGCGGAGTCAGACTCTCATCCGCTTAACACTACGGAAACCAGAGATAAGCACCAACCTTATGAGCCACGTCGCACGGAAAATAATTTAGCTTAGATTTAAGGTTGTTAAGGTTATTGTTAGATTTAGGATTAGATTTTGGATCAACAATTTGCACCATAACTGTTGACTTAGTTGTTTATCGTTAGGGGTAAGGCTAGGGTTGGGGTATTACCCATATGTTCTTAGAAGTGTTGGATGTCCAACAATCCACTATTTAGTAACAATGGTCTTAACGAGTGTGAGCTGGCGCCAGACACTCTAAATTCTTACCCTCGCTAACTATGGTCTCCCTGTATAGAACTGTATGACAGCGACATATGCGTTCCTTTACGCCAACTGCTCGGACCTGTACGAGCGCGAGCTGGCGTCAGAGAGAACCCGTAACCCTGATGTAGACTACTCTGGGCCAAGGAACCTGGACTTCTGGCCCAAACTTATCTCCCTTGTAGTGTCCGTGATTGAAGAAGACAAGGGGATTTACACGCAAGCACTAAATCAGTAAGTAGTTGTACGCGTTGTTATTCAGTAGAAACTACGTAATAGTAATGTACCTATCAATGTTAAGCCCTAGGGTACACAGGATACGGGTTTTTTGTCAACTTTGAATGCAGCTGTCAGCCTTTGAGTGTTTCCATGCTAAACATCTTCTATCACTGTTATGATACAAAACTTTGAACTCAAATTGTTGTCGGGGGTAAACCAAAGCCGTTTGACTCAAAAATTTCTTTTTCAGTACAAAGTTTCCACCCCATCATTTTTCGTAAGGGATTTTGATTGCGCTCTGAATCGGTGGGTTTTAGGGCGAGGGGGCCTAAACAGGGAGACTGACAACAACTGGAATACAAATCATTTAAAGATGGTCAGCAAACTGATGGCTAAATATTTCAAACATAAGCTAAAGACTTCAAGACATAACAAAGTAAGAAAGAAGTATATAATCTGAGGCAGGCTCGTGGAAATGTTTGCTGACAACCACGGTACATTCTTAAAGAAACATTTCGCTCACTGGTGAGCTCTGCTTGTTGTGATACCACAAATACAAATATTAAGGACCACCTTCTGTCGAGTTTGGTTTTTCTTGTGTTTACAAGACTTTACTCAGACTTCCTGCTTATCTTACACACGCCCATTTCTTAAATTATGGACGTAAAAACAGTAGTAGTTTGTGTTGTTCCATGAAATAACAATGGTGTAGCCGTAAATAAGAACCTCATTTTTCCTTGAACTTGATGCAGGTTCCCATCAGAACTAAACGTTGGAGAAGTCAGTGCAGAAGTGTTTTGGGATCTATTTTCAACAGACCTGAAAGGAATGCTTGAAGGTAGGAAGGTGTTTATGTTACTTCAGAACTGAAGGATTCTAATCAACATGATTAACTTTGAATGTCTGTGTATGGATAGTAGTTTGTTTTACTTCTTTCCAGTCTACAGGTTTACTCTACCTTACTTTACTTCGCGTTATGTTTAGCTTAACATTGTAGTTTCAACTCGGTGCATCTTTTAATTACTTAAGCTAGATCGACATAATTTGTTGATGTACCTCGTATACGTTCGAGTGTATGTGTTACTCTGCCGACTTATCAAATCCTGTACCACTTTGTATTGCGTTGCATTTCTTTACTATATTTATTATCCCGTCACCTCCATGTATGAAACTATTGCCTTCTAAGATTTAGGTGGTACTGTTTCCAAATAAGTAGTCAACAAAATTCAACCTCATTTTCAGAACACAGGCAACAGCCTCCTTGGAGCAGTGCTGATTACATGAATCTTCACTTTAAGGTAAGAAATTGTATTGATTGATTGTTTAATGTATTTAGTGACTAGTTGCAGCCCAAGTGAACAAGTATAAATGGAACGGGGGAGTAAATTCAAAAGGGAAACTGAAAACTTGAAGAATCGGTTGGAAGGTGCGTTCTGCTACTAAATCCCTGGGAAACTTAGACCTAGTTCTGTTTTCTTTATTCGTTTTGCGATATAAACAAGGCAACTAATTTTGGATGGTTTTAAACCTAGTACCAAAATGTTTGGTAACTATGAAGTTGTTTTTCAGGTGAAATGGTTCTTCAATGAGTATGCACAAGATGTCCCGGCCATAAAAGGAAAGGTTCCAGAGTATGCCAGGTAAGGGTCCTCTGTAGACAGTCTAGCCTCTCGGCACGGGCACAGCTGTAATAACGGATACCTCTCTGTTAGGGACATCGTTTGCGGCCCAAGAAAGCAAAAAACCTTGTTATTACGGACACACTGACTTCATTTCCTCATTGAAGGGTTTTTTAATCGCATTCTCTCTCGCACCATCAGCTTTTATAGATTTATAGTCTTTCTCATATCAGTTCATCGCAGATCGAGTGTGAAAACTTTTGTTATTGAAAATATCGTTTGTCCACTATCATCACCATTATCATCATCACAACCACCACCTCCAAAAAGACGTGCACAAAGCATGCTTGATCCTGTCTGACGTTTGATTTAACTTTCTTCTTTTGTTTCAGCTGGTTTAAGCCGTTTGTGAACCAGTGGTTGGTAGAGAATGATGAGGTAACAATGGACTTCATGACTGGAGCTTGGGAGCGAGATAAGAAAGATGGGGTGAGTGCATCTTCAAAAAATGATATTTATGATAATGAGGATGACAAGTCAACAGTGATGTTGACGATGATTGTTGATGGTGGTTGGGATAATAATGGAGAAGATGGTTGAGATCGTAATGGTAAAAGTGATGGTCAGTGGTGATATAAAATGGTGATGATGGTTAAGATGGTGGTGGAAGTGGTGGTGTTGAGAGTAATGATGAATTTGGTGATGTTGGTTTTGGTTGTTGTGGTAATAAAGATGATGGTTTAGATTGTATTGGTGGTGATAGTGGCGATTATGGTAATAGTGTTAATATTCGTGATGATGGCGATAATGATGGTGATGGTTGTGGTGTTCATGATTTGGTAGTAATATTTTTGTTAGTGAACAGTTTATTATTGCTATCAGGTAAGATCTGTCCTTTTCAACATCAAGAACTCTACAGTTTATTACGTTGATTTGAGCCAAAGACTCACACTATAACTGGAAAAAACAAAGTTACAGAATTAAACAAAGTATAAGACTATTCTGCCTAATGAGTTGTTAAAATAGTGATATTAAGAGTAAAACTAACTTGTGAATAGGGCTGAATGTTGAAATTGTTTAAAATAGAGTTGACTGTTTAAATGTTTACGGTTTGGCGAGAATAATCTCAATAAGAGAAAAGTAAAAAAATGCTAAAATAAGCAGTTTATCAAGAGTTTTTTTTATAAACGCGTCAGTAAAACGTCAGTATGTTCTTGGTCATGTACCACGCTTCTAAAAATAGTCTCTTTTTCAACAAATATCTAAAATTGTTACATTCTTATTCTCTCAAGGTTTCTTTGCCTTTCTTTTCTTCTTTTCTCTTTGAAAATGAGCCGGCAGTGTTCACAGGCTTGTGCAACTCCTTGATGTTGTACTTTCTTAGTTTTTGAATGTAAGTGCAAATACATGGCTTGTTTTTGTTTTTCAGTTTCAGACAAGCTCTGCTCACCATTTCTTCTCCAACTCGGTTGTTGATATATTCACAACGCTTAACCAGGTAAGACGCTTCTTCAGTTGTTTTAGTAAGTGAATTCAAGTGAGGTATGGTGAGGGTGGATGAGCGTGAATGAGGGTGAGTGGAGATAGCTGAGGTTGATTGCTAGTGAGATGGAGTGACAGTGAATGAAGGGGACTGTGTATTCGTATGAGCGAGACTGAAGGGTTGTGATTGAGAAGCGTGATTAAGGGTAAGTGAAGGTAAATGATGGGGGACGGTGATTGAGGGCAAATGTTAGGATGAGAGAGTAAACGATAATGAGTGAGAATGAGGGCGATTAAGCGTTTGTGATGGGGATGAGTACAAAGGGCGAGTGATCGTAAGTGATGAGGAATTATAACTAATGCTTTACTAGGAAGCCCATTTATGAATATGATTTTCAAAATGGTAACTTTATCGAACAAATTCAATAAATATATACATGGCCTGACATGTTACAGGTCCTAAAACTTGAATTAAGTGACAGTCGTTATAGAAGTTAGATTCAAATGTTTGATAAGGAAGCATGTCCTTGAAGTCAGTATCAATGCTGTACTACACAACCTTCCAAAAGCGCGGTGACGAATTTTCTCAAAGTAGTCAGTGAGCAAACAAAAAAGCTTTGTAGTTTCCCCATCCTGAGACAAGCGTTTTGGTCATGCCTCCCTCCTCCCAAACGGCATTTCTATTTATTTCTAATAAAAACCAAATTGTTAAGTTATTTTCTTGAAAGTCAATTTCCTTACCAGGGAACCAAACGTGTTCCAGTGCCCTTAAAACTGCCAGATATCCTTCGTCCCAGCACGATCCACTGTTCGATCGAAACGTTGTGCTGGTAGTATATGTTAAACTAAACTAAAGACAGACAAAAGGCAGAAGTAGAAGTATTAAAAGGTTTCATACAATTTTATACAAAACCTAATATAGATAAATTGTTATCAGTTAATACAGGAGTAAATAATATAATTATTGCAGAGGTGGCAACCATTACAGTTCTTCTCTAGCAAACTGTTGATGTCTAGCTTACGACTAGAATGTCTTGTTGGTTGCTTTAAACTTTGTAGGTACTTGCTCGCTTGTGTTAAAGAATTGTTTGTGGTTATCTTTTAACAGAGCTTCGAAATTATCCGAAAGCTGGAGTGTCCAGATCCAGAAGTTAACACGTCTTATCTCATCAGGATGACTAATGTAAGCGAAATCTTTGTTGTATCTGTCTCCGACATTTGGGAGGGTTGGGTAACTTTGTGGGACGCTTGAAGAAGTAACGCATCTATCAGTGTTAATTAAGCCGGAGATAGAGGGGGCTGCTAGGCTTATGTGGGGATTTGACAGCAGTTAACTGCCCGTGTTGATGATATTTGACCGTTTTTATATACTTTCTGTTAGGTTTTTGCAGCAAATACATCACCTATTTGATCGTTAGCGTTTGGCCCGGGGTGGGGAATTTGAACAGAAGTTCTTGTATTAATCAAATGTCCCCGACATATGCTCGAAGTACACATGTAATCACTAGGGTGAGATCCTGGAAAACTTAGGCTATGTTGAAGTTTGCCTCTTCGCTTCTGTTTTGTTGCCTGTTTTTGCGACTGTTTGCTGACCTCAGTAAATGTTTTCATTTTATCGAGTAGGTATAAATTCTTACAATTTCGAGTTTCAAGTAAACAGAGTACATAGATTGAAACTCATAGCATAGTTAGTATTCAGTGAAAATCAATTATGTGAATTCAATACATGATATGTCAGTTCCTTTCCGAGAAACGAGTTTGCACACAGTGTCACACAATCATCCAGACTCGAAAGATTTTGAAATTCTCAAAACCCTTCAACATATAATGTTTTTCTTAAGCTTGGGAAAGTAAACTTCTTTGCTTAGGAAACCAGGTACAGCACCAGCTATTCATCCTTTAAAGGTTAAAGAAAAACTCGGCTTCCTGGCTGGGAAAGCAGGTATAATCACTGGGGAAACACAGACAGTACAATTTACCTGTGTAGCCGCCTTTGTACTGACATATCGTTCTTCAGTTTTTTTAGTGACCATTATATCTGCTATGGTCGTCTTTCGATATGTCGACTTGCTTGAAGTTGTGTTTTTGATGTTTTATGCTATTGAAGCAAAACGTAACCAAAATATTCTCTTATAGATGGTTCAGAAGGTTCTGCTGAGCTATGCTGAGTTGGTGTCCAAGGAATTTGAAAGTTGCTGTTCCGATGAGAAAACCGTAAGTGCAAAAAACCGCTGTCTCCAAGTTCTGCTCTTGAATTGCCGTCGGGAATGTTGGTTGGAAATTTTGGAACTTAAAGACTTTAAAAGCACCTCGCCTAGAAATTGAACAACCCTAAACATACTGAATTAATCTTGGAGTATGGCTTCAGTTGCTACTTTTTATTGTTTTCAATATCAGCGACAGCTTAACTTTCTCTAATTTTGAAAGTTTTACTGCGTCACAAAAATTATTAATTTTCAGCTGCTGCTACAACCTTCTTCAGAGGAATGTGGTAGAAAAAATCGGTACTATCAAGCTTGAACAAAACCAAATCTACTTCCATGCCATCGTACATTTTGGGATAAATTCCATAATTCTGTTTTGTTTTTGCAGCATTTTAGAAAAATTGTGTTTTGTTTTTATGCTATAAGTCCTTGCGAAATTTCAGTGTCTTACCTTTTTTAAGACGCAAATGTGGAGTGCCAGTATTTGCTGGCCAGTGGAACAATACAAACAGTAGTTGCAATTGCAGTGGCCTGCAGGCCCGGGTCTGCAATTGACAAGATGTCGTAAATTACACCCATAAGGCACGAAACACGATTTCAAAGGCCCGATATTTTGAAAATTTCCCAAAGGAATATAGCCCCGGATCCCCCAGGGGTGCTCCTTTGTCCCGGGCCTGAAAATCGAGATAACGAGTTGGACTTTCACCATCTACAGGCCTGTATCCTGATGAACAACATCCAGCAGTTGAGAGTGCAGTTGGAGAAACTTTATGAGACGATGGGTGGAGACAGGGTGGGTTGCTCAGATATGTTGATTTGTTGTTATTGTTGTTGTTGTTGTCATTGTCAGTCCCTGACAAGAAATTTTACGTTCTTTCTTCAAAGCGAAATTTTTTTTTCGTTAGACTTTTTGTTCAATGCTTATTTTAGGAATCGTCTTAAATTTTGTCTACACGAAAATTTCTATAAACAGTCGAGTTACTACAACTACTATCTCGAGCTCGGTTTATATCTCGAATCTCTTGCTATCTCAAATTGAATCCCGTTTTTCTTCCTGCTGTTTATCAGTAATTTACTCCGAGTTGTCTCGTACTCCCGATATGTCGAACAGTCTTTTGTTTCCATAGAGAGTTCGAGATAACGGGGAACAACCGTTTAAATAGCAAATTTTCAAAACAAAGACATAAGCATGAAGTACATGACAGCTGTCCATGGAATTATAACAAATCACGGTATTTCTACTTTTCTGTTCACCAGTTATCACCTGAATGCATGGAAATATTTAAGGAAGTTCAAGTGCAGTTGAATCAAAATTTGGATGAACTTTGCATTACATTCGTGCGCAGGTAACGTGACCTTTGTTGGTTTTGTTCCAGTTCCTGTTGCCAGTTAAGGTTTCACAACACTAGGGGGAGGGAGAGGGGGAGGTATTTACTGAAGTTTTGTGACTGACCACAAGATTAAGTTGTGGGCCATGAATCTTCCTGGTAATCCCTATCTTCTTATGAGCCCCTTCTTCAAATAAGCCCCCAGCCTGATGGGGCAAGCGTCTAATAAGCCGGCGGTATTTTTCTTTGTTAAAAGTTGTAAATGTTTCAGTCCAGAACATGAGTGCTATGTGCCAACTTGCAGTCACGAATAACGTGCAATTGATAATTGGAAATCGATTCTTAAACATCTTCCAGTTTTGTAACAATTGTTTATATTGTTAAAAATTCCTGATTTGATAACGCTCATATGTAGCTGCTTTCCCTCTCAACTGGGTAGTTCACTGTGTAGAATGTAACTTTGAATTTCCAAAAATCGGGAAAGTTTATTGAACCCCCAACCTCTAAAAATATCCCTCGTTCCAAAGCACTTGGAAAGAATAAGCCCCCAAGGGGCTCAATAGAGGGTTACCCAGCCTCTAAAAAGCCTCCAGCCCCAAAGCACTGGGAAAGAATAAGCCCTACGGGGGATCAATAGAGGGTAACAGCATAAGCCCCCAGTCATACTCACCAGTCCAAAAACGAATAAGTCCCCAGTGATCTCAATATATATATTACGGTATAAGCCCCCAGTTAAAAGCCACCGGTCAGCACCCGTGTTATAAGCACCCTCTGTTATTGCCCCCCTGGTCATGAGCATACAAGTTATGAGCACCCCCAGTCATAAGCGCCGTGGTTATGACTGCGGATGTCATAAGTTATTGGTCCCCCCGGTTTCAGTGAGAACCCCCAATTATTAATCCTTTGTTATGAGGCCCCCTGGTTAAAGCACCCCTGGTTATAAACCCCCTTATACTAAGAATCCCCGGTTATTTAAAATCTTGCCTCTTAAGTCTTTACCAACAAAGGTATTTTAAAAGCTCCTTAACTTTGAATAAACCTGCTGCGATATTAGTGTTTAATAATTAAGCGGCCAGGAAATAGAAAAGTCGCACTTCATTAGTTTTTTGTGGGAACTGTTTTTTACTCAGGTTAACCACACACTTTATTCTGAGGATTTTATTATTTTGCAGCCTTGATCCAAAGATTCGAGAAACTGTAAAAGGAGTTAGCAATTTATTGTTGAGGTGAGTGTGTTAATAATTTCTTACCTGTACGGAAAGGGGTTCAAGTGTCATTGCCAAGGTGTTATCGGTCAGATTGTTAAACTACCGAATTACTCTAACACGTTCGGAGTAAACTAGTTCTTCTGTTTTGTATGAAGGCACGATATGGCGTTATGCTGAAAAAATGGATGACGTTCAAAAAGGTTTTGAAAGTATAGAGACCGAAAGATTGTCAAAGACGTGGTTTCGGTTTGACAAAGCAAACTCCATTTAATCCAAATATTGTCTGGATCGTAAAATTGTACTGTTACCTAACAATTTTACTCCAGTTTTAATTGAGCCCAAAACTTCGGATGACAGGTTGAAAAAGATTTTGAGCTAACACTGAATATAGCATCGACAAAATTATCCTTAGTCTTAAATCGCAAGTGGTGTGGCTTAAGATGTGTAGTAAACCTTGTTTTTAAATGGTTTAATCCCCGAACATTTTCATAAATATTTTTCATTGATTGACCAAGTTCGCAGTTATAATGCTAGGAGTGCTAAACCCTATTATCTTCCGTTATGTAAGATAAATATCAGACAGATTTCCATCAAGTATCACGGTCGTACATTTTTAGTTCTCCTATATTGCTGGTTTTCACACAATCCCCGGGGATTCAAATGACAAAGGGCATGGCGGCCATGTTTGTGCCCCTGACAAAAGAAACTAGTTACAACTCCATTGTATAAAGGCACAAACATGGCGGCTCTGACGTCACGTGAAAACAAAGAATAGCTTCAATATTCGCAACTGTTCAAGTGTCTCCACTTTCAATTCAAAGCTTCGAATTTACCTTCTCTGCAGCACTTAAGTTTAAATTTCTTTCACTCATTCCTAATTTAAGTGTTAACAAAATATTTCTTCATTTTTCACACTATGCTACTGCACCACTGGATCAGTTAGTCTAAAAATGTCACGAAGAAGCCAAGATATCAGAAGCCTTATTGGTTTCTTATGGTTTTCCTCACCACATAAATTATGCACGTAAATTATGTATTTAGTTCGTGTAAACAATGTATGCAGTGAAACAAATAAACTGAACTGAATTTTTGAGCATGGATTTTAGGCCGTGTTCTATTGGGATCAACCATTTTTGGTTGGTTGGGTTGGTTGGGTTTTTTTGTGTTCTATTGGGAAAAA
>JAOBYE010389202.1:0-14416 GCA_025403585.1 Parazoanthus swiftii
TAAGGACCGAAAAGGGAGGAAGGTTTTGTGTAAAGCCCTACCTACCTAGCTGGAAATACGCCGGATTTGTCAAATCTTTGACTCTGTCAAATATAAAACAATATGATTATGAGTACATGATTGTGAGCCCTGCAATCTGCATGGTACTGCTCACTGTTGCATCGTTACCAACACATTAACAAAAGCTTATATTGAATGGAAAATTTCATAACTTAACTTAGCTTAAAAATTCATTACTTAGTCGTACATCACGACAAACTTTGTTTAGTGGAAGCATTTCTTGGTTCGTGTCTGTATTTCAACACAGTATGTGCGACTAGACTCTTAGTATTAAATATAGACATATAATGAGATGATGATATACAATTGTAACAGGGTTCCAAAAACAATTTTCTCGTTCATTAATTCTAGTCTTAGGATCTTGTTATCAAGATCATTGCCTATCCGATCTGCCTGTGGTACTGAGGCGGGTTTGCAAAACACCGATCTGCCATGACAAGCCACTCCGGTGTTTTGCTTTAAATTTTATCAGATATTTTCTATAACTACTTTACACTTGTTTTTAGTTGCGATTCGATTGTCAGTAAGAAGTGAATTCACCGCAAGGCACGTCACGACTCACGAGTTAGAATTTAGACAATCGGAAGTCTTTGCGATATCGCAAACACTCCTCTCCGATCAATTCAAGTGCATGTGATAAGTGTAAACTTATTTGGTTCAAAACATTTCCCCTGCGGCAACCATGAACGTCTTGTGCAATCAGTCTGACTTTGATAAATGCATTATATGAGTGTCGATACGTTGCCTAGCGGCATCAGAGCAGTAAAAACTGTTACATGTTTTTTCTTTTTAAAAATTTAACTGTGGTCTTGTAAAAAAAACTTTGGCGATCGCGATTTATTTTCGTTCATTCGATTGCGAAAGATTTTTTTAACTTACACCGACTATTCGAAAATATCAACACGTCATCGAGGAGCACTTCCTTCTTATAAAACAGTTGAACTTTTAATTCGCAAAAACATTTTGAATACCTTACCAGTTTCTTTTATGTTAATGCAAAAAAGTGTCAACCGTTGAATATTTAATCCATCGTTTTTCACTTACATAAAAAAGATTGCGGTTTTGAAATTTTTTGAAGAGGCTGTTACTTTAAATTTGCAGTAATCTACCTTTCAAAAAAAATTGAAACAAAAGACATTTTCGGAAAACGGTTGTTTTGCAACGAAGAACGTCGTCGGATGCCACCCCCAACCCCGAAACCACTGCTGTTTTCTAAAATGCTACTTGCACAGGTAACAGGTTTTACGAGAGCATTATGTGCCAAGTTTTTAAGCGGATAAACCTTCTCCTCGGTAACTTAGGCAATTATTCAGCTGAATCACACCTCTAAATCAACACGCACATGCGTAAGACAACTTTGTGTATCTTTGAAGCTAAGCCAGCTCCTTTTGTCCGTTATAGATAATATGGCAGCGAAACTGAAGCTAACAAAAAGCACAACCTGTAAAAAAATCAAATTTGAGTTGCCAGCGAAAACAATGAGGCCTTGCTGTGGGCGCATGTGCAGTGCATGTGCAGCGTGTATTTGCTCAATATGTCAGGGGGAGTCCTTAAATTACGATAACATAATTCAGCCACCAAAAAATGGCAGAAATGGTTTCAATTTTACATTAGCACCAGTCTGGACAGATCCCTCGAAGTAAAACAGTTTCGAAAGAGATACTGAAACATGGATGATAACAAGTACAGATATAGGGTTTTCTATTTTCAGGTCATGACATTTCCCCTGGACAGAAACAATTTCCGAGCCGCGAATTGCGCAATGGAAAAAGCACGAAAAAGAGCATATTTATTCAAAATTTGACACTTGTTCAACAGTCCCTGAGTAGAGACAAAAATGATTTCATCCGCACTGTGCATAAATTACATCATTCGCCACGTTTCTATTCGAAGATTTCTGTTGTGTTTTGACAAACGAGAGCACACACGCACGACTCGCCAGGCGAATCAGAGAATGAAAAGAACTTGATAAACACGGACAAACCGGTTTCCTGTGGCGGAAGAGTCATTGCGCAAGCGCCCGAAGGAGTTGTTGCCTGGCAACGAGATCCCTGACGTGCCGAGCCTCCCGTCCGACTCCCCCATAGATGAGTCTTGTTCAATGCGCGGTGACTTGGTCAAACAGTGAGGCCGTTGCAGTTTGTGCTTTCTTATTCGTATTTACGTGGAGTGTTCAGATTGTCGACTGCCGTTTGCGGACTTAGAATTGTCGCCTTAACTCGGCGAAAGCGGTGTCAGAAGAAGGGGTCATCCCTGATTCTAGTGTGCGTGTCGTTCTGTTGATTCTTGCAAGTTTCGGGGATAAATTTGAAGACGAGGAAAGACAGGTTTGGCTCGAGGAAGGATAAGTTATGTGATTTGGCCGAGTGTATTGTCGTAGCAATGGACGGCCTTTTCGCTATTCCTTCCTTAGCAAGGTTAAATTCGTGACCAACTGGCCGTCTTGTAGAAGACTGCTGATTCGAAACTGTTAACTTTCACCGAGGAAGTTTCAGTACTTTTGGCAAGATGTGAAATTTGCGAAGTATGGAATTTGCTTCTTCGGTTTCAACATGTGTGACATGGCGCCATCCTGCACATTGCTTCTGCCATGGTTGAGTTTTAAAGAAGAGGTCTCTTGACTTTCTTCGGTCCTTACCGTAGACGTAATGGAGGACAGTCAGAAAGAAGAGAATCCGGATTCGGATAAGGTGAAGAAAATGGTTCAGTTCCAAGTGAACAACGTCGAACCCGAAGGAAACCCAAGCATTGGTCAAAGCGAACGGGAAGTAGATTCAACCCTTAACTTTGATTCAAGTAAACCTATAAGGCCAGTTGTTGAGCGGGAGAAAAGTAATGAGAAGACAAACGATCGCGACTTGGAAGCTGAAGAAAAGGCAGTAAGTGTGAGTCCTGATGGCCGGTTTTTGAAGTTTGATATAGAACTTGGACGAGGGTCTTTCAAAACGGTTTACAAAGGATTGGACACAGAAACCGGAGTTGCAGTGGCGTGGTGCGAACTTCAGGTAGGTAGATTGTTGTACTATCTAGAAGAATTGTTGTCTTTTGACACGTTAATCTTAGATATGTACCGGTCAAACTGCTACAGCGAAGAATTTCGTGGATCCCAGGTATTTAAAACTAATTTAGTTGCTTTTCATTTCTTCAAAGGATAAATATTCTAGGGCTGAACGAGCTCGGTTCAAGGAGGAGGCAGATATGCTCAAGGAATTACAGCATCCGAACATTGTGAAATTTCACGATTACTGGGAAAAGAGGCAGCAAAATAAAGACAAGAAGTCGGTCATATTAGTTACGGAATTGATGACCTCTGGAACACTGAAAACGTAAGTTGCTACGCTTGGAAATAGGTGACAACATATTGTCAAGTATGCCATCTACCAAAATTCCATGTCCCCGTAAATGAAAGGATGTGACGAAACATGCAAGGAATATATCTGAACTTTCAATGAAAATACAAACAAAGCACTTTATTGAGCTCATCTTTATCGCATTTTTACCCAAGTCTGGAAGAAGACGTGTCATGAAACATACAACATTCTTTGAAACTTTTGGCAGTATAATTGTGTTAATGGCCTACGTTTCCCTGTACGATTTCTTCTTTTGTGAAGTAATCCCTAGCGTATACTCAGGACTCGCAAGTTTTTACTCGTGTTTTGAACTATTCGATTCAGTGGGTGAATATTTAATTGTTTTGTCTATGAATGATTTATCCATACGGGCAAAACCCCAATCTCTTCGAAGAGTTTTAGATTTTTAGATACAATTTAACGCTTTTCATTTCATTAGTTCAAGTTGTGGGACTGGATATTCCCGAATGTAATCGTGCTTTGTAAGTCGATACGGAATACATGACCATCCGATAGCAAAACTTGTTCGATCTTGGCGTTATTTCATTTTCTAGAGTTGGAAAATAAAATTGACCTGGACTAAATTACAGATTTGAAGAGATTTAGACACAGTTTATTTTGCTTAGAGTTTCAAGCCGGCGTAGCTAAGCTTTATATACAGAGCCATTACAGGTGACACTTTCTCAGTTATTCTTTGATAGGACTAACTTTGTCTGGCTTTGTGGTATTAGTTTTAATTAGATCGTCTGACCGCCATCCTCCTTAATTCCGATCTCCTTTGCTTTTTACTGGAGCTTACCCGAATCTGAAGATTTTTCCTTGCTATCTTAAATTTTTTAGAAATTCCAGCTTTCAAAGTAGTTCATCCCAGGAGCACATTTTTACCCTTTGAACTCGTGATGCTAGCTGGACATGCTGTGTGTCAATCTGTCAAATACTAACCAAAAGACTAAAAGCAGTTTCCAGTGCCTTCAACACTGAACGTTAAAACTCAAACTTATTGTTTATTCTGATGAACAGATTCATTTGATTTTGCTGTTTCAGTTGGTCATGTGCTCAAGATAAACACTTCTAATTTCCTTCCCAGCAGTATGTCCAATCTTTCTTCCTCTGAAGTGAGGACATCAATAAATAAAATTCTGTAATGCTGGTCAGTTTTGTATTTTTAATCATGCTGTGTAGTGCTTTACTTACAAACATGAACACTTATTACCAAATTTTTGTTTTAAGGTAGTCATTGTGTCTGACCCAAGGTTGTTAACATGTTAATTCATTTCAGCTTGTAATTACTACTAGAGTCCTTAAATGTAGTTTATTTGGCTTGGCCAGTAAATAGATCTTTGTGTCGAATGTATGCGAATTGGATTTGATATTATAATTTTATAGGTGTGAAACTGTTGATCTTTCTTGACAAAATTTTGTTTGAATAAAAGAGGTAGAAAATATTTAATTGTCACTTGTAAAACATTTTCTTGTTATTTCAAGTTCAGTGGTGAAACTGTAAAGCAGTCTGATTGCCTTTTCCCTTTGTTATCTAATACAGATTGAAGTAAAGTAAACGTACGCTTTCATGGATGATTTAGGTTTTAATTGTGCATTTGCATTTTGGTAATTATACAGGTATCTGAAGCGGTTCAAGGGAGTCAAAGAAAAAATCCTAAAAAGTTGGTGCCGGCAAATTCTAAAAGGATTGCACTTTTTACACACACGGACACCTCCGATAATACATCGAGATTTGAAGTGTGACAACATATTTATCAATGGCACAACTGGTTTGGTTAAAATTGGAGACTTGGGTCTTGCAACTTTAAAAAAGAAGTCATTTGCAAAGAGTGTTATTGGTGAGTCAATATTGTCTTAAACAAAATAAAATAGTCTGGATATTTATCATATAGCTCTGGGCAGTATCTGCTTCTTATAGCAACATATCATATACATGCAAGAAGTTTGACTGCTACCTGACTTTGCTGTCATGTTGTCAACAAACTTGTTGTCAACAGAGTTCTTCACTTATTGTGTTAAGAGTGGATAGGCAGGCTGTTGCTTTAAATTTGTTGTTAGTGGTTTTGTCTTATCATAGATCAAGTTTTACAAAACATGGCAGGAATTGAATGTGCTGATGTGAAAAAGTTTTTTAGTTTGTAAAGGAATCATTTGAGATGATTGTTTGAGGCTGTTTCAATGTCCTTGAAGTAATTAGCTTGCAGTAATTTTGTTTTCATTACTATTTCTATTTAAAATGAAGTATTAAATAATCAATTCATCAATATGATATATACATACAGCTAGTTTGTATTTTATAGAATGTTTCTAAAAGTGGCCTTATGGTTGAATCTATAGCTGAATATTGGTTTGGTTTGATGTAAAAAAGCCCTGAAATGACTATCTTTTCTTGTGGCTACGAAAAGTAGATATAGGTTTTGCAGCTGAAGAAAAAAACACAGTTCATTCATGACACCATGACCACAGGGTGTTTTTGCATTTGCTAATTTGCTCCCTTAAACATTATTTTGTTCATTTCTCAAAGCACAGTAAGATGTCAGACTTGAAGAAAACTAGACTGTGAAGTAGTGAGCAGTTGGGTTCTTTGGCTTAGATTGTGTTGTCAGATGTGGTTGATCTCTGAACATCTCAGTAGCAAATGGTTCTTTGGTGTTCGCTTGTATACAGATAAAATTTCTTTTGACAAACTCTTTAGACTGTCTTGTTTGTTTATCAGTATCCTTTAACCCTAATTAAACCTGACGTGTATTGGATGCCAACAGTTTCAATACTCGGCTGAAGCAAGTGATGCTTTGACTGAAAAGTGAAATCCTCTCTAAAGGGATATGGATGCAAAATGACTGTGCATTGTTAATGTATTTCTTCATTAAAGGTGTTCCATGTAGGAATATTGCATTGTTAACAGCAGCAGGATATGGCGTCCCTTAGCAGTTTGTCATAATGAAATATTGTCATTGTCTGTAACAATAAGGAATTTGTGATGCTTAGAAAATAAAAACAAAACATTAAAGGCATTCCATTCAATATGTTGGGGGCCACAATAACACCAGAAAAGTATTGAAACATTTAATTTTTATTGATTTTGGTTTTGCAGTTTACTATTTCCTGTTCCAGTTTCAGTTTCTGCTTTATAAAAAATAGATATGTGGAAAATACTTTCAGTAATGAAACTTTGGAAGATAGAGTGAACCACAAGTATATTGTTTTGGAGCCTGCTTTTAAATACCATGGAAGAAATTGATAACAAGTTCACATGTAAAAAAATAATGCAGTTTTCACTCTTTGTTTGTTTGCTTTTGGTGAAATGTTGCACATAGAGGAACAGTTGGAAACTTGGATTGCAGTACTTAAGCTGCACTTTGCATTTGTTTTATAATTATTGTTGTACTGTCAGACAAGAAAACTAGACTAGTCTGCTACAGTTTGAACTTGTTAACACATCTTGCATGTCTTCTGACTCCATATTCTGTACTGTACCAAGTTATAATTAATATTTTCATGACAATTTATTTTGCTGTTTTTGGGTTTGGCTAATTCAATTTAAGACCATTTTAATGTCTTAGTTCTCAGAAATGGTGGTCCAATATTTTAGAAATAGTAAAGGACCCCCTAAAAACTGGCCTACTGCTTCATACAAACTGCACTTCATTTACCATTGAATTTGACTTCTTTCGGTCTTAAGGCAAGCCTGTTGAAACAGGTATAAAATGTTAATCCCCTCCTCTTTTCACACCTTGAAGTTTCCAATCTTAAAATAAAATTTTGCAAATATGTCAAACTTTGCTATTTCTCATCTTCCAAAATGTTAAGTTTTTAAGACGGGAGTTTCATATTGTAAGAAGCAGAATAAAGAATATATTTAGGTCATGACTTCTTGTGAGGTTTTAGAACTTTAGTCCACAATGACAGCTCCAACTTCAATTCAGTAGTTTGCTTTTAGATAGTTTATTTGATTTTAATGTTGTGCAATAAATCAATAAAGCGGAGAATTGAAGATGTTCGCTCCAAAAAGGCTGAACTCCAGCTGAACGTGTGAAGGCTCTAGAACCTTTTGTTCAATATATAAATGGGGACACAACAAGTTCAGAAATCAATGACAGGCTTTATAAACACTTCACTTACTGAAAATGAAGCTTTCAAATCAATGCTGTCTGTGAAAGTTTTCTAATTTGTTGTGTGAAATTATGATATAATGAACATGTAGGTTTAATTCATAGATAAACAACCATAAGTTGATTGATGAAGCTGAAATTTTCAGCTTCACCAATCTTTGAATAATCGTGCTTCAATAGTCTTGGAATATCTATGGTATATCTAATAATTATATTTGTTTTGCAAGAAAGGGTTCTAAACTTTTAACTTTGTTATGACGTAATAACTTATTACAGAGATTTTCACTGGGTTTTTCAGCAAGTTGCTAGAAATAACTTAGAATGAAGAGATTTTGAGGCTTGTTTGAAATGCAAGTAAGAGTATTAGGATGAGAAATGAATAAGAAATTAAATGAAGATAACCAAGGCTGGTATATTATTCCTCGTCTGTGTATGCAGGCACACCTGAGTTTATGGCTCCAGAGATGTATGATGAACATTACGACGAATCTGTGGATGTGTATGCCTTTGGAATGTGCATGTTGGAAATGGTCACTCTGGAGTACCCATATATGGAATGTCAAAATGCTGCCCAAATCTATCGCAGAGTAACTAGTGTAAGTACTCAATAAATCTTGTATCTGAAAATTTGATAGTTATTCTTAATTTAAGTGCTGTATTATGGTTTTCAAAATTTGCAAGCAGTAATGTTTATTTTATTGAATGCTTGAGTTTACTTTAAGCTATCCCATAAGTTATTTTTTGATGGTCTGTTTTAAGGGGATAGTTTTGCTTAACAAAGTTTTAGTTTGTCTGTTCATCTGATTACAGTTGTTGAACTGATCAGTTTAAATGCAAATTTCACTCTGGTGCTGAGTGTTTCTCAAGATTTTTAGCATAATTGTTTGGTCTTCTGCAGCAAGTATGTGCAACAAGACAGGAAATTTTTTTCTGCTAAAAAAATAAATTATTTCTGCAAAAAAGAAATATTTCTAGAAGTAGTTGTCACAGAAAGATAGATTTTATATCATTTGCAAAGATTGGTTCAATAAGTAGAATTTTAATGATAACAATAATAGTATAATAAATTGTACAACAATTGAACCTTTTTCACTAAAACTTTTCCCAACTTTACAGTGCCAAATCACTTGTAGCTTTAAACTGTCAAGAAAAACAAAATTATTTTTATGTTATGGGTTTAGTCAACAAAGGTTGATCAATGCACATGGTATGTTTTTGTGGTAAGGTTTGGTGTAAAGTTGACAATTTGAGCATTAGCCCTTCATCAGTCTAACATACGGCTTGCACTCAAAATGTCAGCTTTACACCAAACCTTATGGTGAAAAACATAATATCAATCCTTGGCGATCAAAACCCGTCATTTTTATTCAGCTTACTTGCCAACACAGAAAAATAGTTTTTTTAAAACTAGTCTTCCAATGTATACATATGTTAGTTTAGGTGGACCTTGTCCACTTACATCAATTTTGTTACTATGTTACACAGGGAATAAAGCCAGTGTCTATGGAAAAAGTTACATCTAATGCAGTTAGGGAGATCATTGAAGGCACCACCTATCCCAAGAATGAAATGAGGTAAAGTTTCATTTATAGTTTTAAAACTTTAGCAAGACAGTACGCAACCAACTGCTTGAGAAAAATGTTAAATATTCTAGAGATGAACTGCTCTATGAGCTTCAGTGACATCTGAAAGTTGTCTTCCTGGTTTGGCAAGTAGGGGTAGTACTCTCCTCGTCAAAAAAGGCCTGCGGCTGATAACACTTAAATCACTCTTTTGAAAATAAAACTTATTATAAGTACTATCTTAGCCCACAGAAGGAGTTAAATATCATTCAATCTGTTTCTTGAAGCAAAGCAGTTTAACTTGCCTGTTTCTTGAGTTTGAATTTCCACAAACTGTCTTCTTGATAGTGATGAGTAACGATTGGAGTATCAGATCCCTTCTGTGTTTGCTAAGAGTGGAGTATATCCTTGCACCATTTTTGTGTTACATTTCAAGATAGCAGCATGCATACAAGGAATTTCAAAAAGGCAAACTAAATTGCTTGTTGTTACCTCTGAAACAATTATTGACTTTTAATTGCTTAATATATGGAAAAAAATGGCTGTACATGTAGACATTTTTCAACTTTGATTTTAAAAACTTGAGTTCTTAAATTTTATCAACTGAAAATTACATGAACTGTGGTCTCGAAAGAGACTAATATATATTTGAAACAACTCTTTGCAGGTACAAAATCCAAGATCTTCTCAATCACCCATTCTTCCAAGACAGTGGTGTTAGGGTTGAGCTAGCTGATGGTGTGGAACCCACCATGGGTAGCATTGTCAAACTTCAGTTGCATCTCGAAGACCCCAAGAAACGCCGAGACAAACACAAAGAGAACGAGGCCATCCAGTTTGACTTTGACTTGGATAACGATCAACCAGAGAAAGTTGCAGAAGAAATGGTGAGTGTAGATTTTCTCTTGGTTATTTCATTTAACATTCCAGTTCTCCAACTAGGTTGTGAGAGGCTTTTTACACTGCTCTGTTGCCTTGGATTACGGTAAGTAACATTGTATATGCAACTGCAGTGATCTTGAAAACCTGTTACCTGGTTGGCTTCAAACTGCCAAAAAAAGATGAAAAATCACCACGTGTTAAAGTGCATTTTGCTTTTCAAAGTTAATGATACCTCTGCTTTGCAGAGTTTGGTTAAATTTTTCCTTAAACTCCATGCAACAGGTTTTCCAAGTTCCTATTGTAGTTGAATGTACCTGTCTGATAATAATCTAGCTAGAAGTAGCAGTAACTTCCCTCTCTTAACAGTGGGGTTATGGGTGGCTGGGGAGGATTTGTTACTTAACAATGAGAGTTCAGTTCAAAGGTTTGGTTGATCAATTCAGGATGTGTGCACTGCTCCCTGGCAGAGGTATAGCCTTGAATTTATTTTTTATGTATAATGTTGTCGCGTGAGAGTTGCTCTATGTTTGTGTCATCACTTACTGTCATGAGCTTGCAATATTCTAAAACTAGCAATTTAATTTGACTGAAAACTTAACAGCTTCACAAAATGGAGGTAAATGGATTTGATGTGATCACAGTTTGGTGATCACAAAGAAGACTGGTGGATCAGCCACTGCACGGAATACTTTCAACATCTTAGGAGAACTGTCCCATTTGTGAGTATCAGAGAGGCATACTTTGAAGGTACGTTTCATTTTCTCCAGTAAGTTATATTTTTCCATTAGCTACTAAATAGCACACAACTTTCTTAAGAGTAATTTTTTTCTCATTAAATTGTTGAATATTGAATTGCACTTTGTTCAGAAAACTCATTTCATTTAGACTTGGGCTGTTCAAGAAGATTGAACGCTCTTGAAGTGGCCATTGCAAGACACCAAACAACCAAAAATTTATTATACACAGCCACTTCCATTATTAATTTAAAAGATTCAGACTTCAAATTTACAGAACATTTCATTTCATTTTCGAAGGCTTTAAGGCACCTGGAATCCCAAGATTGCTTAGGTCATCATTTTCTTCTGTTAAATACATAACATGTACATTCCTCACTCTTGTTGGGGGATTTAAAAGGTTTTCAAGTTATAATTATAGTATTCCAACTAGGTTTTTTGAAATTTATTAAATAAATATTTAAAAGAAAAGGGTTTTTCACACAAATTACGTAAAACTGTTTAAACTGCTACATATTTACCATACCATAGTCATGCAGCAATGTTAGTGGACATAACAGTGTTTTTAGCAACATTCTTTAGATTTTTTGGAAAGTTTTTGCCACCAGTTTTCATTCCCATAATGTTTCTTCTGAATGTTCCATTTCTTCAAGTTTATGTAGGAAATATAGCTTTGATGTCAGTGCCATAATTATATACGAAATCGGATGTCAATGAATGTATTTGTAGCAATCTTGGACACCTGGAATCATCCCTTCTCTGTTTTCATTCCCATAGTGCAGCAAACATTTTCTTGGGATCCCAGGTGCTTGAATGTTAATATTGTCCAGTAGATGTACTTAGGACGATGAATGTTGTTAACCTCTCATTCCTCTGTTTCTTGCAGAAGGATTTACCCCTGGTGCTAGTACAATGTACTGGATATTAGTATTCATTGATGCTTTTTTGTCAACAAATTGAACTGTTCTGTCTTTGTTTTTGCTTGCAATCTTGACATTCCTCCCAGCAGGAATAAAACAATGCAAATCCCCTACATTGTGTTGTCACTTTGCTTATAGGCAAACAAGGCCAAATTTCTGCGAATACTTGTTTTGGCTGTTGAATAATTACACTGGCTGTTGTATATAATGTATTCAATGTACAATTTTTATGTGAAAAGTGCCTTGGGCTAAGATGAATTTTGCCCATCTTATATAGATCTTCTGACATATGCAGGGGTTGAAACAACTGTAAGCTGCTGTTATATTTCCAAAAATGTGTCTTTCTTTCTAGTAGAAGATTTTTCACTTTTGATATTTTGCTGGTGTTTCCTGAAGAATTATTTTCCTTTCAAAATGCCATGAAACAGACTTCTAAACAATATACATCTCCAAATGAGGCAATTAAATTGGATATTTTACAGGCATATTGGTTTTGCTAACTAGCACTGTTCTCCCTTCGGAGAGGTTTTGCACTAGCAATGTTTATTTGTTACTAGTGACTAAAAATTGTAATTTAATTTCTAGTCCTGCATTTGTCAGTTTCAGCACAATGAATTATATATTTCCAATTTCATTCTTTTCACTTTCTGGGGAGTAGAAAGATCAGAAGCATTGTTTGTTTCCTTTTTTATTTACTATAACTGTATATTTATACAGCTATTTCAAAAAAAGTTGTCATAGTCAATTGTCATTACTAAAAGTGAAAGGAGCTTTGGGGGTTCAAGAGTACACATAATTTGTTAGTGCTGTTAAGGCCTGGCTAAACTAGGATACATGTAGCGAGCTACATTGTCACTTGCTACATGTATCCCAAATGTTTCTGAGTTTAGCCACCTCTGAAACAGTCATTGTAGCGTGTGACAAAATTTGTAGCTGAGACCTAAAAAAATGTTTCTGGGAACAGCTACATGTATCCCATGTTGCTCGATTGTAGCCTGCATGTTTAGCCACCCTAGGACACATGCTGGCGACATTTCGGCTGCAATGTAGCGCGCTACATGTATCCTAGTGTAGCCAGGCTTTTACTGTAGCACTGACTTTGCATAGTGTGAAGTGTAGGCTCATCATAACACAATTGTTTTTCACTTCCATCATTATTATAATTTACCACTAAGTGTTAATGTTTCCAAAGTTCCAATTATTTCCAGTGTCAACTATTGACCATGACAACTTTTTTTGAAATAGCTATACAATACAGGGTTCGTGCTACTCCTTAAACTCCTTGAAAACTCCTTGAATTTGGTTTTCATTTTCAAGGGCACTTGAAAAGATCGTGAATTTTGGAATTTATCACAGACTCCTTGAATTTTGCACTTATTGATTTCAATCTGGTGCAAGTTTAGGAAATAAATGTTGCAAAATTTATAAAGCACACTTTTGTATAAATTTGTTTGTGAAATGTGTGTTCACTAAGTGATTTTTACATGTACAACCGAATGGTGTTTTTGCACAGAGTCGACAGTTTTCATTATTATAGACACTATATTCCGCCCTAAAATACTCCTTGAAAGTGAAATTTGACTCCTTGAATACTCCTTGAATTTTGTAGTTGATGGTCAGCACTAACCCTGTATAATTAGTATGGGTAATCAAATGGTGACGAGTGAAATTAGGAAATAATTTCACACATGGTTTTGACAAAACGCAAGTGAAATTGTTTTCTAATTTCACGAGTCTGCCATTTGGTTACCTTTTAATATCATGGGTAGTAATCGGTCTGCTCAGCCACGAGAAAGCATGCTGAGGACACCCTTCCCACTGATCTTCGCAAACGAAGTACCAGCCATTCATTCATTCAATATCATGGGTGACAAATTATGCTCAAAATTGGCGGTGGATTTTTTACACTGTAATTTCACATGTGAAATTATAAATTAATGCTGAAATTTTGAGCCAAAATTAAGGAGTAATTTGTCACCTATGATATTATACTAATTATTATATGGCTGTTTGATTTTGTGTACTGTGATTGACCAGTTTCGGATCCAAAAGTAGCCGTACGGATCTCTAGTTCTGGAGCCTCACTTGCTTTGAATAATCAACAAAGCCATACAATAAACATCTTATTTGCCTTGTTTGCTCAGTTCATCTGGCAAGTTATGGATCCTTGTTTTTTTTTCCTTGTTTTTGTGGCCTGCGCACTTTGCACTTTGGCTGTAAAAGAAAGGAAAAAACTTAGTCCATAACTTGCTGTGCAGACCTTGCACTTGGCTAATAAGAGGAATATAAGCTCACACACATGTATATACACTCAATTTTCATAAGAACTTTTTTGAAACTTTAGAAGACATTAAGAACACAACTCTGGATGAAGTTTAGTTGAGAACGTTTTGTTCCCCCTGTTTCTAAACGAGCAAATCGGTAGTTTTTTTCCCCTTTGACCTTCAACCTTGGTATAACCAAATCACCAACCCAAGTTGATTTTTTAGGAACAGTGTCGACAAAGAGCCAGCTGCTCTATTACAATGTGTCATAGGTCGATACAGGGACCACAGAGCTAGGGGGCTGGCTGGGCTTTACCTCCACCAATGATTTCTCATTGCTCTTGAAATGAAGGCAAAAAAATTACCAAACTTTTGTTAAGATTTATAAAGTTTAACAGATTTCTGGCGATTTTAGAAGCTTTAAATTTTAAAGTTTTCTGGGAAAATATGCTCCTGGGGCGTGGGGGGGGGGGGGGGGGGGGGGGGGGGGGGGGGGGGGGGGGGGGGGGGGGGGGGGGGGGGGGGGGGG
>JAOBYE010389313.1:0-14415 GCA_025403585.1 Parazoanthus swiftii
GAAAATTTGTAAAAGAAATGCTTTGGCAATATGTAATATGTATTATATCATGCCAATAAAGCTTGTTACTACTACTATACTACTACTACTACTACTACTACTACTACTACTACTACTCTACTATACTATTACTACTACTACCACTACTAATACTACTACTATTACTACTACTACTACTACTACTACTACTACTACTACTACTACTACTACTACTACTACTATAGTGTACTAAAAGTATTACTATTACTGATGACCACTGCTATTATTCTTAGTACTAATGACTACTATTACTACTACTACTACTACTACTACTACTACTATAGTGTACTAAAAGTATTACTATTACTGATGACCACTGCTACTATTCTTAGTACTAATGACTACTACTACTGTTTCCACCGCCAGTGTGTTGGAGATTCTTATACAGAATGGTAGTGGTATAAGCCTGTCCATATTTCGAAGCATCAGACTGTTACGCATCTTCAAGCTTGTGCGGCCTGTCCGTTATCAGCTACTGGTAATGGTTCGCACGATGACCAGTGTCATCACATTCTTTGCTCTTCTTTTCCTCTTCATGTTCGCCTTTGCTATACTCGGCATGAACCTGTTCGGAGGCAAGTTCCGCTTTCCTGACGAGGATGGTCACATCGTCGCTGCCAGAAGCAACTTTGACAACTTTCTTTGGGCAATGATTACAGTTTTTCAGGTAAAGTACCGTTCACAGTTTTTGAAAAGACTTATTTGGTTGGAGGAGATGCAAAAAAGGAAGAATTCAAAAAGACGGTCCATAGTTTTTTTCATTTTGATCAAACTACTGCCTAGCCATTAACGTAGCCAGTCTTCAATGAATATTTAGGCCCGAGGAACTAAAAAAAGTGCTTTCCTGGAGAAACTTTGAAACTTAGGGTTTATGTGCTCCAGGCTCCGAAACTTGACTTTAAGCGTAAGTGTAATTGAGTAAAGGATTGGAATCGTTATTTCTGTAAACTATTTTTTTGTTGCTAAAATTATTTGTTTTCCCAGGCCGACGGAATTTAACGCATTCTGCCCACAACACACAATTTACCAATGCAGATTTTTCTAAGTTTTTGTTTGGTAAACTAAGGAGAAAATGTGGCCGAGTGACTTCTTTTCATCGCTTAGAGACCTGTAGAAACACACGATTTGCATAGGTGAATTACATATTGCTGTTTCTTATAACAACAAGTGTCATATTCAGCCGAAGTAACTCCGAAATGCAAACGAGAACGTCAGCAGGCTTGATCAACCTTCTTGAAAACAAGGTTGTGTGTCCTGGCGATATTCGATATTCCTTACTGGAATAAAGAATCTTTTATCTATCATTTATTTACTTATTCATTTGTTCACTAGTCGTTAGTTATTATTACCTGGAACTCTTCGTTACCGTTGCATTAATTAATAAGCCACTTTCTCGATAATGCACAGAGCAACTTTAGCGCTTCAGTTGGCCGGCTACGCGTATTGGAAACGATAAAACGTTAAATATGTCACAAAATGATGTAAACAGGGGTTGTAACCAGCAGCAAAACCGTTACTTTGCTCCGCGCATAATTAAGAAAGTGGCTTATAGCAATCTCGCTTGTCACATTTCTGTAGTAAACCCGGTACTGAGCTGTGTAGTTGTTATCTTGTGCTCCCCTATAGATCCTGACACAGGAGAACTGGAACCTAATGATGTACAATGGCATGCGCTCCGTGGGGATGTGGTCAGCAACATATTTCATCGCCCTTATGACCATTGGCTACTATGTTCTCTTTAACCTCCTAGTGGCCATATTGGTGGAAGGGTTTACAGGCTCGGAGGTAGGTTCCTCGTTATACCGCACCCTTGGGGGCTAAGCGAAGTTCAAAGTCACGGGTTTTTTCTGTTTGCTGGCTCTTAGAACCTATAGATGAACTTTGAGAATGACGTCAGTCATCACTTTCAATTTTGCAGCATTGGTATAATAAAGAACAGATCAACATTCAAGATTTAAAGAAGTGTCCTAAATCGAAAAAGCAAAGCATAGCTGATTAGATTGTTTTTGAGTTAAGTTCTAATATTTGGAAAGAAGCTAGAGATTGGCTTCGCGTTTTTGGCATGAGGCGGGGAGAGAGGTCTTGAGTTTAGCACTTTTATAGGAGGAGATGTTCCTTGCATTAGCGAGTCTAAGTTTAGAGAGATGGAGATTGTTTGCAGAAGCCTGGGATGTATCAAGTACTTTAGTGCATTTGAAACATAAGAAAGAGACGATTTGCTGTAGAGAAACTTGGAACATTTGAACAACTGCAAAGTACCTAATATCATCAAGAAAAGGAAGCTAGTTAACGGTTAAAAGTAAAAGTTAAAGTATAAGTGTTTTATCTTCACTTTCTTCATTTCCCTAAACTGGTTGGATTTTCTTTTTCCGATTTTCTAGTCATTTCCGATACAATTTTATTCCAAAAGTTTAGTTACGCCCCCGATAAAAGTCTTATAACAGTGCAAATCTCAGTTTTGGTGTTTACCATTACAGTCACATAGAGGCCTCAAAGACGAAATCTCAAAAGTAGAGGAGAGGTCGAACGAGGGACTGTTGAAAAACATTAACCATGTGTCTTGTGGTTGCCACTTACCTCACTTAACCGTAAGTGACCTAACTGCAAAAAAGAGCAACAGACTGTGTCCCGGAACTATGTACGACCAACCTGCGGAATATTGCGGTCGCGGAGTTAGAAATGCTCTTGGTAATACATTTAAGATGAAAACTACCTTCAACCCTATGTACAATCGAGGAGGAGAGAGCGCTTCTTTAAAAAATGTCGCTCCCAAGTATTCCAAAGAAACTGTCGACTGTCCTCTGACTATGCCTGAACTAAAAAGGATGAGACAGACCAACATTTCTATTGTACGACGGACAAGGAATAGAAGCAAAGATGCTTTGTTTGGTAGTTTAGACTGCGATTTTACGCCGCTGAACGAAGAACACGAAGCAACTTTAACAAGGTCTATGACTGTGCCAGATTGTAAAAGTCTAGGGCTGGAAACAAAATATAACCCAGCGTATGAACCCGACGAAGAAGATATTACCATAACGACCGCAGTACGATCGACTAGTGAAACACTGTTAGATCGTAATTTTAAAATGGATACAAATCCAAGTACATATGAACAGAGCTGCCAGCCTCATGAACGAACGATGTTAAGCTGTGGTACAATGGATTCTATGAGTGGTGTTCTACACACAAAACAGCTTTTGAGTTGCAAGGACCTCCTGCCCGAACAACAACAACAAGGAAGCAGAGAAATAGTAAGGGGAATAAACCCAGCCCTACAGGATCGTTCCATTACAGATAAGCGATTATACATTCAAAGCCCTCGAGAATCTTCAAAAAACCACCTGGTACGTTTTAGTGTTTCGTTGCTGTCAATCAAATGCAATTGATTGCGCAGGACTTAACAGTAAGAATGTTTATCACTAGTGCTCGTGTATATAAAAGCTAGAATGGCTAAAAATTGTCTAAATGACATAGATTTGAATGTGTATTACCCAGAGTTATAAAACCATTCTCCTCGTAACATGGTAAATGACATCTTTCCTGTGATGTACAAGTGTTGGGTTTTATGCTATTTATTTACATTACTAACATCATTGCCATCAACCACCACCTCACCGTATCTTCCCGTTCATCGTCACGACATTACATTGTAATCTGATCTTTAAAAGTCGTCTATAGATTTGTTATTGTCGATGCTGTGTAAATTCTTTTGCTGCAGTATAGAACTAAGAACTGAACTAGAACTAGATTACTTTTTTGTGTGTTTTCAGAGAAGAAAGACATTTGGAAGACAGGATTGGTCTTTATTCATTTTCTCTCCTAGAAACAGGTGAGGGAGAAATAAGTGGCTTCCGATTTTCTCTAGTCGTTGATTGTGCGTTTATGGAGTGGTCTAATCGCCATACTAGCCTTAAACCAAGAGAGTATGAATCAGAGGGGTAATACACTTCACTAGCTTTAAACCAAGAGAGTACGGAGCTAAGAAAAGGAATCCACTTTACTAACCTGCAATCAAGATATATATACTGGGCTTAAACCACAGTCAATCAAAACCTCGCGTACTGTTCGAAAGACGCAACAGACATTGTCAGAAGTTATTTGTTGCTATACCTTTACATTTAAATGATTTATAAACTTGTAACAATTACACAAATAAAGAAAAAATGTAAGTTTGACAGTTTACGTACTTTAAGAACTCCTCGTGTAACTTGTCTTTATAGTTGAGATCGAAAACGTAACGTTTGATATTTGGTACAATACAGTCAATGGACAAAATTGGTGGCTAGAAAAACTTTGATACAGAGCTAATAATGTTGTCAGTCTGTTTTGTTATCTCTGCATGTAGCTATCCTGGCTTACGTTTTGATGTAGTACTGCCCCCCAAAAGATTCAGAGTTATAGACTGATAATTTTGGACATTTTAAAGGATTTTACATTTGACAGATCAGTTTTGACACTTTTAACATTTTCATTTTTGAAAGTTATTTCTTTTCTTGCTTCTGTTAGTAATTTATCTACGATATGAAATTATTTTAGTTCGATTTTGCTCTCACTAAATCCTGTTCAGCTATAAATTACCCAAGAACGTTGCTTGAACCGAGAACGGGAAACGGTCGGTATGTGTCGGGCAACGGTCAATATGAGTTCAGGGGTGTGAAAATCTACAAGTTCTTCGAAGGCTGGGGATTTAAACAATTAAGAACGTCAACATCGCTGTAGGTATTGTGAATACTGGCCATACCCCGACTCATATTGGCCGTTCCCCGTTACCTGTTCTCCATTCCAGGTTTTAGTAACATCCATTACCCAGTGATGGATTGTGAAATTCTGAGTACGCTTTTCCACTGTTGTTTCCAATCTGATTTCTTTGCAATTTTCGATTATTGACTTGTTACATTCTCACTTGTTACGCAGATTTCGGAAATACCTTTGCATTATCTGCCGCAACAAGTGGTTTGACTACACGGTCTTGTTCTTCATCCTTTTAAGTTGTATCGTTCTTGCAATGGAAGAACCAAGCGACACTCCGACAAGCAAACTGGTAATAATATTACTTCTCTTGCAGAACTTGCTAGTGACAAAATCACGTGTTTTGTTGCCCTTTTGTTCGAGCGCGGGTGATAGATTTTTGTGATTGATTTTGCTTTGAAGCGATACATAAAGGCTTCAATAACTTACATAATTTATATATTTAGTGTTTAACAATAATTAACAGGAGTTTTTCTCCGTTTCATAACTCGACGGGTTCATGTGTTACTGTATATCGCCTCTTTGAAGAACGTATTTGTAACTTTTAAATTGAAAGTTTTCGGCCAACTCCAAATTACATTTTAGGGTTTTTTTTACTGTAAATAGTAGTCTTGAAATTATTCATTTCATATGTATCCTTTCGTTTGAGTATTTACATTGAATTACGTTGAGTTTTACTAATTAGGGGTACATGCTTTCGTAAATAGCTATTTTTTAAAAACGATTCGTTGAGCGGAAGAGACACTGAGTTTGACTGCCTATCAGGGCGATATACTCGGCTGTCAATTATACTGCCGTATAAGCTGTCAACTTTAAACAATGTTAACTCAAAATGTTCTGTTCAAAACTAACGACTTACGAAATAACTATAATTTTCATTTAATTTTCACTTTAGAAACCGTGAGAATGTTTTCTTTGGCAGAGTGGCGACTCAAGGCGAAAAATGCTTGGGTTGGTTTGGCTGGGTTTCACTTGATTGCCGTACCACTTTGAAAAACTGGGTTTTTTTTATTTTTCAGAAAAGGCAACTTATCGATACATCCATGTTCGTGTTTACGATTATTTTCACTGTCGAGATGATGATGAAGGTATTGAAGCTGCCGTTTAAAGAATTAACTAATAGCTACGTGTATATTGGTATCGTTTGAGGTAGTGATTGTGTGTAGACTGGTTGGATCATTCTCAGTTTTTTTTCTTTAGGCAGAAAGTAAGGTTTTTGTCTTTGGGAGAAAGGGTGTAAATACAAGATGAAGATTAGTATACAGACCTACAGTGAGGTTTTGGGGCAACTCACTGTTGTTTTGATATTCTATAAATCTTTGGGAAGTCATTTTTAATGCCAAAACATTTTCGATTTCTAAAAACACTTAAAAAAGTATCCGGTGGCGAAGAAATGTGATCCAACGCGTCTACACTTTTTCCAAAACAGACCCACTTGTGAAGGAATGTCTTTTACAATTTTAGTCATTGTATTAAGGAAACTGTCCAGCTTTGTGTATGTTTAGGATTTACCAGCAGGAAATGTTGTCTTACAAGAGTGAAGCGAGCGTTTGCTGATTACGATAATGTTTACATTACACCCGCTTTTACTGCGTTACATTACACAGCATGGCTACGTATTCTATCACTTTAACTGTGTTTCATCGTCATCGCGGCATATTGCGTTAACTACACCACAACTACACTATACTAACTTTTCACGTGTAGCATTGCATTACCACAACAATCATGAGTAATTTCTCCAGTCACTGATTGGTTTCTTCGCGCCAGGTGATTGCAAGTGGTTTAGTGCTAGGACCCAATACCTATCTACGCGATGGTTGGAATATTTTGGACGGCTTACTAGTGCTAGTGTCGTGGCTTGACGTCATCGTGACACACACGCCCCTCGATGCCCCGGATGTTGTAGGGACACTGAGAGTTTTCCGTGCTTTTAGAACGCTTAGACCTTTGAGGTAAGGACGAACGATTAATCAAGGCTGCTCATTAATAACGATACAATAACCTTGGACTTTACTCCTTCTAGTCCATTCAGCTCAACATTCTTACGACTGGCTGTGTGCTCGAAGTCGTGCTGTATTTAAAGATTTTGAACAAAGAGTTCAAAAGCACTTTATCATATTCCTAATTAAAAGTTGTATGAGAAAACTTACGAAAGTGACGGAGTTTGAGCTTATAATATATATAAAGGGAATGAGTTCCATGATTTGGAAACTTGGAATTAGATTTGTTTGTTTTTTGAGGTTTTACGTGACAACTATGAGATCGATAAAATTTTGCATTTAATGTGGTATGATGTTTTACAACACTATCAGAAACATTTTTGAGAATTGCTTAGGTAACATATTTTTGTCATAGGAGAACCTAATTGAGTTACACTTAACGCTGTTACACCAAAGGTGTTCGTGTAAGTGGTTTTACATCTATGAAAGGTAGGAGCAGAATGTGCTCAAAACGTAACATTTGCTTTTGTAGATACCATTCGCTTTTAAAGAATGAATAAATAGTCTGTTCATCGTCGTCCTTCCAATGTACCTCAACAGAGTCATTCGCCGAGCACCTGGTCTAAAGCTGGTGGTGGAGACACTTCTTTATTCCCTCAAGCCAATCGGAAACACAGTGCTCATCGCTGCTATATTTTTCCTTATCTTTGGAATTCTTGGAGTGCAGGTTTTTATCTCCTCTTTAAGTTATCTCTAACATCCTATTTCCATTAAGGCGTCAACGACAACTTTGCTTGAAGTACAAAAATACGACAAACGTAAGGAAGCTTTGTAGGATATCCCAACTCCAATTTTAATTGCGAGAAAATAGCGTAATTCAAATGTGAGCTTATTGTATGTTACCTTCCATCTATCTTTTTGCAATGCTTAACTTTTAAACAGCAAAACTCACTTTTTATGCCTTCTTGTACATACACCTCGGTGTTTGAAAAACACGAGAAAAACACTGAAAACATACTCAGATGCAAGCATATTTTCAACTGAGTAGGGCTTTTCTTTCGATAATAAAACTCTTCAGACTGATCAAGTAAGGTTATTTTTCATCTGCGTTAACATCACCATTTTCTTATCCAAAAATAATAATAGTATTAATAACAATTACTCGGTATTATTGATATTCTTGTCATTATCATTACAGTGTATTCTTGAATTAAATAGAAGTTAAATTTAAACTGATCGTTTGGAACTTTAGATTTTTCGGCTACTGCTTTGACCTTCATCAGATAATTTAATACAGCAAGAACAGTCAAGAGGGTAAGGTTATGTTTTAGTTCTGCTGTCTTCTGGGATTTTTTGAGTGGTTGGTTTATTCGTGGGTATTTACTTCCGCTCGTTAACTGAATTTCTGGCGATGGTTCCATGCCAAGATTCTAACATTATGTTTTTATTACCATATAAGAAAAGTAACACTTTCTACTGCAGCTGTTCAAAGGAATGTTTTATTACTGCGAGGGAGATGATCGCGTAGCCAATAAGTTTGAGTGTAACAACAGCACGAGAGGGCGCTGGGTAAATCAACTGTACAACTTCGACAACCTTCCTCAGGTATGGATACGTTTACTTCAACAGTCTTTCTCATTTACAGCTCCACAAATGTTTCATCTTTTTCTGGCACAACATTGCACTGATAGCCTTACAGAGATATTTTTTCTATTAAACGTACTATACGGATAACTAGAGGTTACCGATGGTAATGGAAGTGCTGCTAGTTTTTTAAGTCGTCAAAACGCAAAAAAGTTAAATATTTATGTTATTGTAAACAGGAAGTCAAACAAAAATACAAATGAACTTCTTGTTTTCCCGTTATTGTTCAACGATAAGCAACACGCATTCATTACTTGAAATATATTAAGAAAACTGAAGATAACAATTGAGCTAATAAAAGGTTTGTCTTTCTGTAGGCTTTAATCTCCTTGTTCGTGTTCTCCACAAAAGATGGATGGATAGAAATCATGTTGCACGGAATTGATGCAGTCGGGGTTGATAAACAGGTAGAAATTCATGTTAAAATAATGATAACCAGTTCTTACACTTTTAGCGTCGCAACTGTACAGCATCTTTCCATGAAATTCAATTATATGAGATGCAATAAGACATGTTTAACTGATCTATGACATAGCGTTATACGATATGATACTTTTAGTACATCACAACATAAATCAGTTACACCACTGATCCATGGTTAACAATTGCTTATAAGATGGGTATAATTTTCCTTTATAGAAATTAAGAAAGTCGTGTTATGCTTCAGATTCTACAAATCCCAAAATTTAGAGTTGATACAACAAACGTACGCGAGTTCTTAAGTGAGTTTTCGTCACTTTCAGCGAGGATTCATCTTTGTATCGTGTATTCTTCATCTTTTGTTAAGGATGTTTTCATGATTCATCTAGCACTTGTCTTACAATTTGCTCCTTAGCCTGTAATGAATTATGCAGAATGGAGGCTTCTGTACTTCATTCCTTTCCTCTTACTGGGGGGATTTCTGGTGCTTAATATGATCGTGGGTGTCGTAGTGGAGAATTTCCAGCGAGCACGACAGAGACAAGTGAAAGAAGATGGCTCAAAGAAGAGAAAACAAAGCAAGAACAAAAAAGAACTTGTTGATCGAAAAGGTTTGTTTTTTGATTCAATTAATTTTAGTTTAGAATTGTTTTTACAACGGTTAGATCCTCCTGAAGGAGGATACACCCTTGATTGGTTAGTGGAGGTGCTCGTCGGAAACTTTGGAAAAGTACCCTAAAATTTACCTCGCCTTGAAACTGCATTACCTTATAAAACACCAAGTATCACACCCTAGACTAAAGAAGTGTAACGCTGTTTTTGTCGTTTGTTTTATCAATAACCAAATTTTTCCTAACGAGTGCAGGCATTACAGTTTTAGTAGCCTTTCTACCGGTAGAAATACTCCGGTTTTAAATACTTCAGTTTTTGCCAAAACTACACTTCCTCCTAACAAAAAAGAAACTAGATTGCTAATTTCAACACCTAGAAAGTACGAAGAACGTCCCTGGCTTGAACACACGGATATCGAACCTGACATTAAATTGGTGATACTCACAAACTTTAAAACAACTGACTGTACCAAAGGTGTTTATTAAACTGTCTCCGTAAAATATATATCAGTACTAACAAAGTGGTTAGAAAAAGTCAGTTTTTTCTAGCTATTGAGTATCGTGTAGACATGCCAAGAATTTAGAAGATGAAATCAAAGCTCTATAAACTTTAAACTCTCGTGGTCAGGGTTTACACTACTGGCCCAGTTCTTGGAGCAACGACTATTAACTTTTCCCAACCTTTGAAGGATGTATTCGCTGAAACGGTATATCCAACATAACATTTATGTTAAACTATGATAGCTGTTTTGTTGTCTGAGTGGAGGTCATAACGTACTGACTCTAATGTCCAGGTTATACACTTATTTTTCCATCAAGCTTGATCTTTCAATCAATAAGTGTTTTGACTTTTGATTGGTTTTTGTAGAAGAAGAATTCTGATTTCGAGCGGGAAAAATACAGCTTCGTGCACTCCTGTTAACAATGAACTTGTTACAAATATACGAACTAATTTCCTAATCTAAAATTTGCAATCGAATCATTACAATCTTATCTTGTATACGCAGACAAATACAATAAAAAATACTCAATTTTAACTTAATATTTTTAGAGGAAGACGAAAATTACTTTGGAAACTATTCGCCAGTAAGACGAAGAATCCATTCGGTGTGCGCGCACCCATACTG
Source organism: Parazoanthus swiftii (assembly GCA_025403585.1). Classification (NCBI taxonomy): domain Eukaryota; kingdom Metazoa; phylum Cnidaria; class Anthozoa; order Zoantharia; family Parazoanthidae; genus Parazoanthus; species Parazoanthus swiftii. The sequence continues at coordinate 10,534 of JAOBYE010389313.1, forward strand.
GGACGTGAGCATTGCAGTTGTCATTTGCATCAATGTGATTTGTATGTCGCTGGAGCATTACCAGATGTCTAAGGTAATCTTTTCTGATTTGTTGAACATTTCTCGTCAACTTGATCACAGTTCATGAAATATGGTCTTTACTGAACCCATTAGTCTCTCAAGTTCAATCTCTATTCAATCTCGCCATTTCAATCTCTATACCATCTCCACATCTCCATCTCGATTTCCACCTCTAATCTCCATTTTTCTTTCTATTTTCACGAGTCTCCGTCTCCATCTCTATCTGCTTCCTCCTTTTCTTTTTCTTCCTTTTCTTTTTATGTTGTTGTCGTTGTTGTTCTCCTGCTCTTCCTCCTCCCCCTCCCCCTCCTTCTTCTTCTTCTTCTTTGCCCTTCCTCCTCCTCCTCTTCCTCCTTGTCATTGGTTTTGTCCTCGAGTCCCCTTGTGCTCAATGCTAACGTGCTGTATGCACTGGTAATAGTTACGTGGAAGTAACACAATAATCATATACATCTCATTCATACTTTATTGCCATTGCAGTTTTTTGTTGTGTTCGTGGAAACAACGAACTACTTTTTCACAGCCGTGTTTGTTATCGAGGTCACCATGCGACTTATAGCGGTGGGAGGTAACCGTTATCTCAAGGACAGGCAAGTGACTACAGGCAATTAGCTTTTGTACGCTAGAAATGACTGAATGAATTTGCAGAAGGCATCAAACTTGCGCACGCAAAACGTTCTCAAAATGGCCGACACTATAAATTTCTGTCGTATTTTTTTTAAAAAGGCGAAGTACATTGAAAATTCGACATCTTTGAATGCGTCAGCAAGACTTGTAAATGGGTTAGCAACCAGTAATTGGTTGAATACAGTTAACATAATTTTTCTGTCTTATATTTTCATTTGCGGAATCCCTTTATTCAACACCAAAACAAAAATCAACAACCCTTAAAACTTACCTTCCGAGTTTGTGCCTTTTGATCAGCTGGGCTACCTCCTAGCACGTGATAAGCGTCCGATCTCCTGGTTCATGCAACAATTTTACTCTCCTTATAATAGTGTATCTTTATTGAACCATGGTCTTAGTAATGAGAAGACCCTGATAAAAACTCGGGTAAGCTTATTTTAGCATAGGTCTTTTGTCATTAACTTTGTCTTTGTGCGTTAACTTTCAACTTGTTAGAAACTTGGGACACCAGTAATTCACTCGTTGCAACGGAATTAACAGTTACAAGGTGTTCAAGACTGATGTCCGTGCTCTTATGAGAGGAGAAAGGAGATAGGACATATGGAAAAAGTCTTCCATGAAATTGATGGTGATGCCATATCATGTTGTGTATATTTTGAGACATAAAAGCATGTTTCATTCTCTATAAAAACTAGAAAACTAAACAAAATACTTGTCTACTGTCCTACTTAACGAAAGATACTCTTACAAAATAAGTGGGTCTTTGATGAGGTAACTTCCCATTGGTTAGAGGATTTAAGTTAAAGCATAGGAAAAGACGCTTTACTTTGTAATATATAAGAGTAAATACAGAGTTCTGGTATGGAAGAAATTCTCAACAACATTAATTTATGTAAAATCTCTTTATTGTTTTTTCGTATTCTCGACGTAAGGTGGAACCTGGTGGACTTGCTGATTGTTGCCTTGTCAGTAGCTGGAATATTCCTTCAGGAGATCAATTCCCAATACTTTAAAGTGAATCCCAGTATCATCCGAGCTCTGAGGGTGTTAAGAATTATCAGAGGTAATTATGAACTAGTGCTGAAGTGATGAAAGGCGGGCGCTTGGTGTGTGCTAGAAGTTAAGAACAAACGTCATGACGTCAACTTACGATTTGGAGCTAAATCTGGTCAAACAAAGCCAGAAGGAAGATTTTGTACTAGCCACAGTAACTGAAACTTCATTTTGTTTCAGTGCTGAAGCTCGTCAAGTTGGCAAGGGGGGTAAGGTCCCTGCTAGACACAATATTGGAAGCTCTGCCTCAGGTAAGACAATACATAGACTCCAAATCTCGTCTTTGAGTACGTTTATCCAAACTGTGATAAAACAATTGCGTGTAAACTAACTTGACTGTAATGAGCCAAACTTAGAATATAACCAAGTTAGAATTTGCTAGTCCTATAATTTGGGTGCAACGTGTTCAAATACTAAGAAAAAGAAGTTTTTAAAATTAATGTCTTCACAATCGTAATCAGATGTGATTCATGAATAGTAACATAGGACAAAATGATTCGTTTAGCGTAATTTATTGTTGTAACTGTTATAAAAAAATTCTATTTGGAAGACTATTAGACAAATCAGAAACTAACCTCAGTTCATCAACCGATTTTAATGTTATTTTAAGTCCAAGTTTTCTCCCTCCTTTGCTTTTAGCCTGCATTATATTACTTATTTCTAGATTATTGTCTTTTCTCTAGAATGATGCATTCCTTTTGCGTGCTTGTTTTCTGCCGCTGTTTTTTGTATTTGTTGTTGCGTAGTCGAACAAGTAATCTAATTTTACATCGTCTAATTTTAAGGTTGCCCAGCTTTAAAAAACTTGGTTTCTCGGGGACTCCATGTACTATAAAAACTTCTAACCTTTATCATTATTATCTCGTTAATTTTTTGATAACTTGTAAGTTCAGTGGTCTAGTAAGTTATCTATTGTTACTGCTTTTGTTTTGCAGGTTGGCAATCTCGGATTGCTGTTTCTCCTGTTGTTCTTCATCTACTCTTGTCTTGGGATTCAATTGTTTGGATCACTGGGTATGACCATGAAAATATCTCTCCGCAGTTCGCCTATGTCACGATAACGTCAGAACGTCTACTCTTGTCGAACTCTTCACTACAGTTTTTGGAACAAAACGAAGTGATGATCTTGTCTACTTAATTTTTCGATAATTTTGAGAAATATATCTGCCGCGGGGTGATTTCCAAAATATGTTAACCGTTGTAATGTGGGATGGAAGTAGGACATAACGAAATGTGATACTTACAGAACACTGTGTTGTGATTTTTTCGAATGAAGCAATAAAATTGTTCTTGATGTTAAATAAGCAAAGTACACTGAATTGAAACTAATTTAAACTTTCCTCAAATGTAAAAAAAGTGATTTTTGTGTGTTCCGTTTGTAAAATCGGTGACGTTATAGTAAAGATAACAATTTCTGTAAACGAAGGATTTAGTGACAAAACTCTGTCACCTGGCTATCACGTTGGCTTCCGGTTGAACTAAAAAATATCTGACCTGGTTAGCATGTGGGAAATGCTTTCACTTCACGGTTAAAACTCCTCCGAGAGCTTGACCTTCCAGTCCGGACGATTATATAGAAACCGACTCCCTCCACGTGTTGCCCCTCAGCATAATGTTCAAATAACTACCCTTATCAGGAATAGCATTCCCACGCGCATACTATCCTCGTCTTTTGTCTCAATAAAATGTTTCCATAATCACCCTTGTCAGGGATTAGGACCCAACGCGCACACTGACCCCCCTTGTCTTGTCTCTCAACAGAATGTTCACATCTTTACCCTTGTCAGGGAATGGGAACCCATGCGCATTTCCGTGACTTTGGTACTGCAATGCTTACACTCTTTCGGATAGCAACGGGCGATAACTGGAATGGAATTCTCAAGGTAAGTTTAAAATTACCCTCATAGCTTTGTTATTAAACGTTCTCCAGCCAATTCCCGCTGTTTATCTTACGCGAACTGGATATAGTGTGAACTTTTTTTTCCAATTTCGGAATAAACTAAGTAGATAATTTTTTCAGATGTAACAGCTGTAGCATTCTATATCTGGCCATAAGCCAAGCTGGCTTTAGTTTAGATGCAACGAAGTACCGAGGTACTCCCGATGCACTGCCTAAACAGTGTGTGGCCGGGAGGGGGGGGG
>JAOBYE010389424.1:0-14415 GCA_025403585.1 Parazoanthus swiftii
CTTCCTCTCTCTCTCACACACAAATAACAAAGAAAGTACGCATAAACATTCCATCTCCTCATTTTAATGGTTCGTCAGTTGCACTGTTCAGTTGTCACGCATGTATTTAAAAGAACGCCGGCCAAAGGATTAATGACAAAGATAAAGAACAATGCGAAACGCGTGGAAGGTAAGAATAGCTTGCAAGACATTAAAGGGACTGAAGTAGGCTCATTCAATTTTTGGGAGGAGTGGAGGATTTTTTTCAACAAACTTTAACGTTAACTTAGAGAAGCTGCATGCAGCTATGTGATACATTAAAGTTACTCTGTCTTCTTACTCGGAGACCTTTTCAAGTAGGCATGGTAATAAAAATTTCCGAAAAGCCCCATCATGCTGACCCCGTAATAAATCCCGTAGACACAAAACCCGTGGTACAAATAACCTATGGTGCAATCAATAAGGCCCACGAGAAATTGAGCTAACTGCAACTCGGTAAGGCGCCTTTTCCAAAATGGCCGCTGACCGGGGTAGAGTGCTGACTGGCCATAATACAGATAAAGGAACACGTGAACAAAGGAATTTAGACCAATCATGAAGGAGATTGCAGGCCAGGGTACGTAGTGATAGGAATAGTCCGCTAGCAGCAGAATGGTCGAGTGATGGTAAACCTGTCAACAATAAAACACAACTTAGTAAAACAACAAACAACGAGGGTCTGAAACCTCATTTACAATTCTACCAGACAGGTTTTTGTGCCCTGCAAAATTATTGCGTTGCATTGTAAACAGGGACACAAAAACCTATCTGATAAGTCACATACCGCAAAATTCCGGTAATAAGCCCCGGGGCTTATTTCTGATCAAAGGGCCTTTTCGCCAAAATTTTCTTGGAAGGGGAGGGGAGCTTATATTCGGGGGAGGGGGAGACTTATACACGGACGGACATTTGCGTTTTGAAAACGCCATTTTCTTGTTCAAGCAGTTGTAATTTTTTGAGGTTTTCTGCTCACAACCTGTCTTTACTACTGATTTTTTTACTTTTTATTTTTATAAGGTACTTACAAAGTCTGTCAATACCATCGACACTGCAATTGCAGTATAACCACCGTGGTTTATTTTCGGGGGGGGGACTAATACATGGAAGCAGCTTTCCGTTTCAAAGTTGGTTCCTAAACACCCCGGGGCTTATACAGGGTGGGGCTTGCTATCGGAATTCTACAGTATCGCTTTCGAAAGCGTTGCGTCCCACGTCTGAAACGGCATGAAAAGCGTCCCGCCGGGAAAAGTCGTTTCAAGTGTAAACAGAAGGCCTACTGTATCCACTATGGTTTTTATGATGGCTCGAACGCTATCCGGTATAGTGTCAACAGAAGGCCTATCCGCTGTGGTTTTACAACGTACGGCCGGTATAAAGGCCTGTTCAGACCAGCAACTTTTGGCGCAACTTTTGTCGCGATTCCCATTGCAATATTTCTTGAACTCGCGCTGTTGCTTCAAAAAGTACATGTAAAGTACCTGCAATTTCCGTGAATCTGAGTGCCAGGAAACTTGCAAGGGTTTGAACAATCTCGAAACTTGATACAACGTGGCGGCGAGAAAAATTGAAGTGGAAATTGCGACAAAAATTGCACCAAAAGTTGCTAGTGTGAACGGGCTTTAATGTAAACAGATGTCGGAAATTAGTTTAGTAATTAGGGAGTTTACGCAACTAGGACGGAAACTTCAACAGGAACGTTACAAAAAATAAGACTTAATTACAGAATACAACGACTTCACGCGAGTGGCTGCCAGGTTGCAACCCTTCCACCGTTGTATTAAAAACAGAAGGTAAAAGCTCAATTTTGTGGTTTTCTGGAGAACATAAAAAACAAAGTATGAATCAATTTAATCTTCGTACAGTTCAAAAATTGAAGTTTCTAATTATTCGTTTTCACACAACATATCTTCACGCAAAACAAAAAGTAACGAATTAATTATACAAACTTTTTAATAAGCCTACCTCTCTTATAAGCCCCCTCTCTAATAAGCCCCCTCTCTTATAAGCCCCCTCTCTAATAAGCCCCCTTTTTAATAAGCCTACCTCTCTTATAAGCCCCCTCTCTAATAAGCCCCCTCTCTTATAAGCCCCCTCTCTAATATGTCTCCCTTTCTTATAAGCCCCCCTCTCTAATAACCACTCCTCTTTAATAAGCCCCTCTCTCTAATAAGCCCCCATTTGGAGGTCCTGAAATTTAATCAGTGCCCCTGTGCCTTCCATTAAGCCCCCATTTAGAGGTCCTGAAAATCAATCAGCACCCCTCTCCCTTCCAAGACAGGCATGAGACATGCTATTAGTTGGCATATTCTGGTGTGTACAAGCATTTCTTAACTTTTACCTGTTTCAGTTTTTTTAAAATAGTGTTCATTATACAGTGACAGAGAACTTTCCTGTAGTTGTTATTACAGCCATGTGACATTTCAAACACCAAAGTGTAATTCAGCCTTTGTCTGTCAACGAGTTTCAAAAAAGCCTCCCTAGTAAGCCCCCCCCCACCCCTCCAGAGGACCAAAAAAAACAATAAAGCCCCCTGGTGGCTTATTAGAGCATTTACGTTAACTTTACTTACATGTAGAAAAGAAACCTGCCGCTGTTTGTGTCTCAGCATCATGAAAATGGTGTCCAAAAGCTCGAGATACTTTGTCATCCAGTAGACATAAAAAGCTTGTTTTACAAGCTGATTTTCAGACATATCAAACAGTGATACACCATCAGCTGTCAGAGCTCGCACTACAAACACAATGGAGTACAAACTCATAGCACTGCATAAGAAATTGTAAGCAACCATCACCTGAAGAAAAAGAACAAGAAATTAAATATCCACTAAGTTCAAGTGTCCAAAATGTCACAGGCATCACAGAGGGGAAGGGGAGGAGGGAGGGGGGGGGGTAGGCACTATCCTACTTCTTGATTATCTGAGCTGACAAAAAATTAGAGAGCCAGATTATTGCAAGCAATGCTTGAATTATAACGAGAAATGAAATAACATTTAGTACTTTTAGGCATCAGTTTCCAGCAATTTCAGAAAACTGAAATCTTAATAGCTTTCCTGCCTGTGGAAGGTACTCAGGGGTTGATTTTGAAGAGGGTCCTAAAGGGGCAGTGCCATCCCCCCCCCCCCCCTCATTTGTCGTCAATGTTGCAAACAACTTATAAGCAAAACACTAAAAAATTACACCTTTCATGCACACGCTTTTACAGCCCCCTCTTTCCTTAATTTTGGGTTTCAGCCCTCCCTTTCTAATATTTCTCAATCTCAATGTCTGTCCCACCCTTCACTGACGCTCCCTTCTGTCACTTCACTTTCAAAGCTGCTTTGGCATCATCTATTTTTTCTATAGGAACAGCAACATGCATGTAGTAGAAGCTAATGTTTTAAGTACAACGTTTACACCCTACAAACACTCAGTGATTGTGCATACATGTGCTATAAACTAACCTTGCGAAGGTCAAAAGGGGCAACATATCGCTTCCATATTAGTGAAGCAGGTATCAATGCCAAGTACACTAACACCACAGGGAATGATTGCAACTGGACCACAGCCGTCAAGAATCGCAAATAACGCTCTAGACACAAACAGAATGAAAAGTTAGAGAAGAATCAGATTATATACTATTTTTTTCAGCAATCAAATCTTAACTATAATAAATATCAATTAAAGCTTTCTTGATAAAAAAAAAAATCAATAAAATAAACCACAAAAAGCCATGCAGTCTTCAGTTAACTTCTAGCCGTTTGGAGAAGGGGAGGTCTCTAATTAGGCAAGAGGGAGGCTTATAGGTTCAAGCAATAATTTTGTCAATAAAAAAGGACTACAGTATAAACATTGAAAAATGGAAATCACTGATTCTACGACAATCATTTCGTGTCATAGCATGCATATGTATTACACCCTGTTCAAAAAGGAGTCGAGGGATCTAAGTCCTCCAGCTTTGGCACTTACCCCCTCCCCCTACAAATTTCCTGGTTATGGGCCTGATCTGATATATTCCCATATGTTCCCAGGGAGGCTTTCTCACAGACCCCCTAGTGGGCATGTACCTATTGTGCTATGGTGAAGTGTTAATCAACATTAAACGTCTCCAGCCACACTGTCAAAGACCCAGGTTGGTGGTGGGATAACCCACCTATTCAAATACAATATCTCTTTTATCTTGATCATGTTTACACGAACGCAGAGATAATTACCAAGTTGCAGGGCACAAAATAGCGAGTGCCAAGTGCCAAATGGCAGGCAAAAAAGGGGAACTGGCAGGCCAAAACATATTTGGGTGGCCAAATAAAAGGGAAAAATTGTAAGGCAAAATATTCTTGGATTGCCAAAACAAATTCTGATGGCACTCCATTTTTTCCCTATTTCATACCCTGTGTTGACATAACTGCTACCGATCAGAAATCGAGAGCCAACTGGGGCCGTTGTAAAGCCGCCAAAATATAGCCATGAAAATTGAAACCAAGTCTTCAAAAAAGTAACGTCTGTTTTGTCTGACACTTATGTCGTACTTTTATTTCTATATGATCGGCAGGCCTTACTTTTTGTTGCATTCGTACAAGCAAGCAAGACGAGTTTGAGCACCGAGTCATGCATTATCGATTCTGAATTCTGCCACCAGTCAACATCTGGGCTCACAGCAGGCGCAAGACATGACAAGGTCAAACTTTGCCTTTTTTGCTCGCTAAAACTTTGCTCTTTCTTAATCGGTGATCAGGAGGACAAAAAACAAACATAAGATGTTTAGTGAATCATTGAAAGAGATAAAAGAGCGGCGTTCCTCTCAGTCCACTGTGCAATGTGCCAGTGTGAATCACTGAATGGGGTTAACATCTTTACCAGTCCAGTCCGAGTTACACGCACGCAATTTGTTACTACTAATGCAGCACTAATTCGATCTATCAAACACAAATTTACAGAACATTCTAGGGTAAAATTTCCGTACCTGATCTTGTTTCCATTACCCTATATTCTACGACGCTGGTGTGTGATCAGTATTTTAAAACAATGCAGTAGACGCTGGTTTTGGTGCGAACGACCGAGAGAGCATGGGTCCAGGTTGGTCACAGATTGCCGAGTCACGCAGTCCAAACAATGTATCAGTCACTGACTAACCGCCTGGGCCGGATCGTTCATTATTTAAAAACCAGAGGGGGTCAGCAGAACGTGGCGGGGGGGGGGGTCACGATATTTTTATACAGGGAAGGGGAGATCAAGGACAATTTAAAGTTTGTCAAGGCTTGTATAGGTAAGTGAACTACGAGTACGAGGGGGGGGGGTTAATGCAGTTTTTGTTTCAAATGAGGTCACTTTCACTCTAATACATCCCGACTTTCAAGAGAAAACATTTTTTCAAAAAATAATTTTTCTGTCAGAAAAAGGTCACTTGTTTTAGACAACGAACTGAGTTTATATGCAAAATAGAACTCGATGGTTTAGAGAAAATGAGACTCGAAAATGTCTCCTGTTATTCAAAAAACAATAAAATGCAAGTAGGACGACGATGTCGGTCAAAATTCAGACCCATTCAGTAGAACAGTCGATTTTCTGCCCTATCGGCAATTCCTACTTAAACTTTATAGTATTGTAGAATTACATATTAAAAAGTCGAGAAGAGTTTTTTTAGGGGAGCTGGGGAGGGGGTGAAATCAATAGAGGGGGACAAGACCACTGTAGCTGTATATATGTAGGGTATTTTTAAAAAGAAGTTCAATGAAGGTCGCGGTCGCGGTAAGAGTAACCGGAAAGAACTTGGCAGCATAGATTTCCTGCCCAACGGAATTACATTGTCAGGAAATTTAATCTTAAAATAACTTCTGCATTGCCTTATAACAGAAGTACGTCAGTTCCTTTCTCATCTTTTCTGTTTCGACATAAACTTTATAGTATTGTAGAATTATATATAAAAAGTCGAGAAGAGTTTTTTTTAGGGGAGTTGGGGAGGGGGACAAGATCACTGTGTGCAGGCTAGTCCAGTTCTGGTCTCGTTTTTTCTTCGCTCTTCCCTGCGCTCCAGTCTCCCGGAGCCCAGCGAAGAGCGAAGAAAAAGCGGGGCCAGAACTGGACTATTTGCAGGCATGTAGCTGTATTTTTGAAAAGAAGTTAATGTTACAATGGAACTTGGCAGCATAGATTTCCCGTCCAACGGATTATCACCGGGACATTGTCATACATGTCTTACTACTCAGTGGTACTGGTAGCGAGGTCTGTACGGGAATATCGAACTGAGGCCTTTCTGTATTGAGCTCAGTGGGTCAAGGTCAGTGTATTTGATATTGGCGAACGTTTGAGGTTTAATAATAAACATTTTATCATATGGCTTTTTTTCCAAAACAACAATAACATCGTGCAAGCGGAAATTCTCTTCTTCGCACATCCGGTTATTCTCGTGCGTAGGTCCTTAACAATAATAATTACCCGTGGGTATAACGGGGGAATTAGACCGCTCAAGAACCAATCAGAACGCGAGAATTATTGTATCAAAAAAAGGATGACCCGTTTACCTGGTCTTGCCATATTTGGAGTTCCTTTGTAATGCAAAGACTCTTGCTTCCTTGCCTGGGAGTTTCTGATGCATTGTGGGTATAACTCCAAGGTAGCAATGGCGTCCTTGGCTTCGGAAGTTTATGAAATTGTTCTTAGTGGAGGAGCTCCATGGGGCTTTCGGCTGCAGGGAGGGAAGGAATTTCGAGCACCTTTGAGGATTGCAAAGGTTTGTTGCGTGGTCTGTTTTGCAAAGTTTTATGTTACATTCATCAACGTTTTGTGTTTATCTGATTCGATCGTGTTGAGTCGCGCGGGACTATACTACCAACTTGCATTAACCTTTGTATTTTCAAGTGAGTTATAATTGACCCGAAATGACACTGAATGTTAATTGCGAATTCTTTTTGTTGATTTGTTCAGCTTGTCGAAAAAATCAGTACTGTTGGAATACTGCTCTTGGAAATCTTGAAAACATTGGAGTTCTTAAGAAGGAATTTCGAACTCGACAACATACTTAGGATATTTGAGCCTTTCATAAATATACTTCATTCGGTACTAACGAAGTCCTATATAGTATTCCATTCGTGATTCTATCCTCGAGGGCAAATTGTACCCGAGCTAAGAGACCTTGAAACTATGATTTTAGCAATCACCGTGTATCAGATTTTGCTTTGATATTGAGTTATAGTTGCAGCCGGTTGATTTGGCAGTTGAATTATTTATTTGCAAGAATGAGGAACCTTTGTTAGTTTGTAAATATCTGCTGTACATCGTTCACCTCATTCCGGTCAGCTCGTAAAATATGTCACAGAAATTGCTACACATTTCACCTCTCTTTAACTGCTGTATTTATCCGCGTCACCACCAATTAGCGACATGATTCTCTGGAAAAAATCATCGCCGGGTCGCGATTTGGTGTTTTTCGCGATTACTTCATCGGTTCATGTTTTTGTTTACGTTCTTTGCGGACCGACGTTGGCATAGTTCTCATGTTTAATTAGAATAAACACGTTGATGCTTTCGTAATCTGTTCTTTCATACTCCAAGTATTAGCTCTGTGTTAGGAGGTTAACATTTACGAAGTGTTAAACTGTTAGTGTGGCGATTGTGCGAGGTGTCGATCTTGTCAACTTCGTGGTCAATTTCGTGGTCAATTTCTCATTCTCTGCATAATTCTGGCGTTGGACTCCATTGCATTCTTCGTGGAATTATAAATCCTGCCAAGATAAGAAAAACCTTATATCTGTTTTCAAACTTTTTTGAGTGTCACCCATGATTATCCAAGTGCAAAGATTAATCCTCTTCGATTCACTGCAGAACAACTTGAATCACGCTTTTAAAACACAATCGTAGCTATAACTAAAATGCTACGGACCTTAAGAGGACCTTAACATCTATGGCAAAGAATAATTTTGATTTAAACGTATCATGTCAATTTTCCCATTTGAGGGAAAGGATAAGAATGTAGACAATTATTTACTTAAGATTTGGTTGAGTTTCGCATTTTTGATAGCCAACTTTTACTTTACAAACTTTACCATTTAGTCTTGAACTTAAAATGAAATTGTTATTTGCTATTAACAGTATTGTTCACCTATGGAAACTTCAAAAATTGTAAGAGGCTGTTAAGAATATGTTACTGAAGCAATATTCTATGCCTGTGTCTCAATATCATGTAAACTTACTGCTGGATTTTAAATTGCTTTGTGCCAAAGTGTGATCATTTGTAGGGGCAACAACAGACACCTGCCATGACTGAAAATGAATTACATGTTTTGTAAACTAATATCAGGCAGGCCCAACTTTAAATTATATTAAGTTTAATATAACTGTAAAATCTTGGATCAGTATCTCTTTTGGGCTAAGTCCTGAACGATTAATCACTGGCATTAATTTTAAGAATTTTTTTTGTCATTGCTCATCCTCTGTTATTCAACAAAATAACATTATCTTTTAGCATTGCTTTTATTTTTCCTTTTGTTAAATATTTATGATTTATAAATATTTCCCAAGTCATATTTCATTCATCCATCAATTTTATGAAGAATCATTATTTAATATTTCAAAGTACCTCATAGAATGTTGAACCTGTTGAATTCTTTCATTTAAAACACACATACAGTAGGTTGCAATTCATATATCATTCCTGTCTGCAAGTTTGTTTCAAAATGTGCTTGTTATCTGTTGTTAAAAATTACACGTCTATTGACCAAAACATTTTATAAGTTTGACATAGGTTAGCATAATTCATTTTCATTTTATGACAAAATTGCATTGATAACACTGTATCTTTGCATGGCTGTGTAAGATCATTTCATCATCTTAAGCAAGATATCTAAAGTTATGATGTGATCTACAATAGATATATTTTAAGAAAGTTACATAATTATTAAGTTATGTGTTTATGGCTTTATATGTAAAAATAATTTTAAAACTGTTTAAAAGTTTTTTGGCAATTATGTTTCAATGATGCTAAATGTCATCAAGTTAGGAGTTTAGTAAAGATTTAAAAATATATAATTTAAGTATCTGAAACTTGAGCAATAGTTTATTTAATTCATGAAGTAAAATGCAGAGAATATCAAACAAGAGTTTTGCATGATAAGAGTCCAGACCCGTACTGGTTGAAGTTGTCTTAAGAACAGCTTTTTATATATAAAACAATCCTGACTTGATAATGATGTTTAGCAACGTCAAAATAATGTCAAATGAATTTGTCAGTTTTGGTTGATTGAAAACTTTATTTTTGTAAGTTTTTAATGTTAAATATATTAGGAAAGCCCTGGCTTCTTAATATTCAAATTGACTGATTGAATTCTTTTCTGAGGCTCGACGGACTCAAGAGGAAAAATAGGGACTACTCGCAGTCAATATTCAAAAGCATTATACATATTTTAGAAAGATCTGGTAAAGAGGTATAGTTCATGTCAAACAGCTTTGTGCTCAGACTTTGTAAATGTTGTTGGCCAGGTCAAGGCAATTATTTTCCTCTGTGTGTATTTCAAAGAGTAAAATTGCTGTTATTCAATTAGGTATAAAGATAATATGATAATTTTGACAGCTGCCAGCCAGTACATAACTTGAAATAGCAACCAGACACATGCATATTACCACCCACGAAATATGAATCAAACTTCATTATTTTAAAATGTTAATTTTATTGATCTTTTTTAGTTTTATTGTACTGGAATTGACACAAGTTTGATTTAAATTTACTTTTGATTCAAATATATCATTAGGTTACTCCAGGAAGTAAGGCAGAGAATGCTGGAATCAATGAAGGTGATTTAGTACGCTCAATAAATGATTCAGAATGTGAGGATTGGACACACAGCGATGCCTTAAACTCAATCAAGAAATGTGGCTTTGAGTTGTCAATGCTGTTGTGTAGGTAAGTACAGCCTACAGTCCCCCAGCTAGTTTATCAGTATGTAAATTCTCCTTAAATTATCCACACAAAGTAAGTTGTTTGGTAATTATGAGAATAAAGCAATTGATCATACATGGCAATTTAGTAAAAGTTATTGTTGTTTCTTTTTTGGAAAAGGTTTTCTTTTACATTACTTGTTCAATAATCACCATGTATCATAACATTCTATTTAATTACACTGTGTAAAGTGCAATTATATATTTTCTGAATCTGCTTCAAGTTACCACGTTTCTTAATCTGTACAAATGCAAAAGGTTGCAGGATTGCTCGACTGGTCCCCCTGGTTGTAAGTCCTGCACCCTCCATTTCATCAATGACTTTATATTATAATTATGTGTATGGTAAATATGAAATGTGGAAAATTTAAACCATTATTGTTTTTCAAAGCACTTGTCTGAGCTTAAGAGAAATGCGTTGCTTAAATTGGAACAGTGTCAAAACAGAAACAAAAATTGATCCATACAATTTGTTTAAAACAGCATAAATTTGCTCATATGTACCGGTATATGCAAACAGAATTGAGCTTAGAATAACATTAGAATCTAAATGCTGCTGTGTTTTCTACAAAATGTTGGTTTAATGAGTTTTATTAAGTTGAATTAAATGTACCAACCTTGAAAAGGTTGCATATCACAAAGTTAAAAAGTGAAAGCATTGTCAGTGGCAGTTTGGCAGTTGATACATTGTGGTTTAGTTTTTGGTCTTTCTTCATTTTTGTTATCCAAACAAGTTTGTTTTTCAAACACATTTTAATCTTTTTTAAAAGCAGATTATTTTTATCAACTGTCTGGGGTGCAGTTAAAAAGAAGACTTCTTTCTTAGCCATGACCAAATACCCTAACAATGAATTGCTGCCTTTGTACACACTCCTCCCTCCTTATCCCCAATTTCCCAAATACCTCCTCATAGTTTTGCAAATACACCTTCAGTCTCAACCTCACACAAAATCTTAACAGAGATCTATACAAATCACTTATTAGACATGAAACAAATTTGTTTGCAGTACCTCATTATTTTTTCTGTACGTGATTTTGACTGATAGGAAAAACAAACAAAAACATACCCATGGAAGGTCGGTTGACAGTTCAGTTATGGAAGTTAGGGTTGTGATAAAACCAAAGATTGGGACTGTTGTCATGGGAGTCTTGTTAGTATATGCACAACTAATCTCTGCTCATGAAAGTTCTTTCAATCTAATCTAATTAGACCTAATCTAATCAAATCAAAGAACAACACTAAAATTAATTATAATTGCTTTTTGCTGTGGTGCCTGAAGGCAACAAAAATTGGGCAATAATTAAAAGTGCTTGTGTCAAGATTTTTCAAGGCCAAAACTACCGTACTATATCTATTTAATAATAATGCCTTCTAAATTTTATACAACACTTACTGTAGTTCAAGGCATGAATAATTTTAAGGACTACATAACTACATAAGAACTGAATAAGGACTACATAAGGACTGAATAAAGAATACATGTATAATATCATTATACATAATTTCATGTAATCTTTATTCAGGGCCCCTTGAACTAGACCTGAATTATGGATTTCTCTCACTTATAGCTTGTCCATTTACAGCATTTAGAGTGACTAGTTCTTATAAAATATATATAATTATTTAATTTTTGAATATTATTTTAAACATAAATCGTTCTTTGTTATTATCAATTAACATAACAAAAAAAATTGTATTATGCATAAGAAAATGAAATCGATATTTAGAGTGATTCAATTTGTTTTGTCTGGGTATATGTGGGATGACCTATCACCTTTTAATGTGCAAGTTTACTGAAATGTTCTAATGGAGTAATGGATGACTGCTTCTCTTTTATGAATGTTTGTAGTCAGATGTCGAGTGCCTTTCGGTGCCAGCTTTTCTGCAAAGTTTAGTTGTTGAATCAAGTGCAGGCAATGAAAATGTAAAAGAATAACTTTCTGTGCTACTGTAAGCATATTAAAATGGTATGCATTGAGTCCTTGTTTGAAGACACACATGGACATGTATGGAAATATATGTATTGTACATCTATTTGGTACATTAACACCTCTGTTTCTGGTACTTCAAGTTCAATTGCAAGTAAGCAGACTGTGAAAAAAAACCATGTAAAGTTCTGCATGAATGGCAGTAATTATTAGTAAATAAATATTAAATAAACCTATCCACAGGAATATGATTACTAGACATTATTTTCTAGAAGATTCTGTTGCTCAAAATTGTAGCTCTCTACTCATACTTAAGAGACTGGACTTTTACAAGATTCAAACTTAATGCAACTTTGTAATATTTTAAACATTTATCAGTAACAAACCGTATTCTGACTGCTGAGTGCGGGGCTGTGTTTTAGTTTGGGTTGAAGCAAACTGATCAGCAAACTTGGTGAATGTTCTCTTGAAGTTAAACATGAGCTTGCACCATTCACTAACTGATTTCAGTGTTTTTTGTTGGTATTCAAAACATCCTGTGAGTGATTTTGTTGTCTGGCCAAAAATGTGTATTTAGCAAATATTTATGTATTTCTTCAGCCAATCAGAATGTTTTCATCTACTGACATGATGCTGTCAGACTTTTCTAGGTTCCATCTTGGGGCGCTTGCCAGATTTAGCTGTTGCATACAGAGAGCCACTTTAATTAAGATTGATTCAACTCTTTGTTTGACAGTAAATTATATCCTTTACTGAACATTCTGTACAAACCCCCTAAAGTTGTACATTCAGATATTTATATTATCATCTACATTTATTGATATTTTTTGTTTTGTCAGCTTTAGAATTTTAAACAATTTTAGCGACAACTTACTTGAATCAAGACTTTTAATTGTTTGTCATATATGGAAATATGAAAAAATTTTAAAGCAATATGTAATGAATAAACAAAGAAAAATGACTGAGAAACTGTAATATTATAGCCAGTCACATGATATTTATAATTATGTGAATTTTTTTAGTTGCTTTGTATAATTAAATATTAATCTGTATAATCACTTACTGGGCATTCAAAGACTGAATTACTTGAATGTATACAGTAATTATTTGATAAAATATGGATGTAAACCTACAGTTTAAACCATATTTATAACTAGTTATTTAGTTCATTATATATTTTTGAGAACTTAACATACCACATAAAATTATATTTTATACAAATTTTGTGAACAACTACAAGTCTTGTAGTAGTTATTATAAACAGATGTTTTTATATATTTTATTAATTTTAAGCAATCAAAAATTAAAATTAATGTGTAAGCCTTTAAAACCACTGTTACGTGAGTTCAAAACAAAGGTAATCTGATAATAGTTATAGATTGATATTTAATTAATGTTGGTCTTCAACAAATGTTAATTTCAGTATTTAAAATTTTAAACAGAGCTAACAATGTATTTCACTGCCTTTCTGACATACCAAGCCAGTGCTGCACCCAAATATGGCATGTGTTTATCTCTGCACCTAATTCTTGTTTTGTGTTTAGAAGTGTTAGTTTTGTGACCCTGAGGGGATTAAATTTCAATGAGGTGGAATTCCTGTCCAAGGGGAGTGAGTTTTCTCATGCGAGCACTCTGTTGCTCAGTTGTTGCTCAATTCAAATGTGATCACTGAAGCAACTGTTGTTGAATGGTTCACAAACTATGGCCACTAGTAATAAGGTTGTATCAAAGGCATCATTTTCTTTCAGTCCGTAAGTAAAAGCATATTTTGTTATTATACTATCTGGTGAACATTTGTCTGCTGTGGTTGACTCTCAAATGGTGGTCTTGACTGTATTAAATTGCTTTTTGGAGCTGTGCTGTCTTTCGTCATAAAAAATCTCCCTTAAACAACATCTTAATATGCAGAATATATAATCGGGTTATGCAGGAAAGCAGTAGTGACTTTCAGTTTAGTTTTTTGTTTTGGAATGTATATTTCAATTTGTTTCTAAGTTGCCCAACAGAGTAGAACTCTACTCTTGAAATGAAATTTGTGTCATGCCCACAAGCATGTATAATTTGTATAGTTTGTTTGTTGTGTCAAATCAATTTAATTATCAGTTACAAATTAAGGAAGAGATCATTGTTACATTAAAGTTAGTTTCATAATTTACACCTAAAAGATATGATATATTTGTATATTCAAGATTCCTAACCGTGGTGTACTTTGACAGAGATTATTGTTTACTACAATCTGTAGTTGCTGGTAATTGTTCACTTAAAACTTTTACATATAGTGGTTCACTGATCTGTTGTTTCGTTTTTCTTCATCTGTGCATGAAACAAATTACCAAATTTAGAATTCCACAACTTTATCAGCCAAGTTTTAAAATAATTATAATTGATATGCATCTTGTAGTTATTTTAAATCTTTGTTTGAATTTTCAAAGTTAGTGAACAAATTGGGTGTACAAGTTTACTAATTTGTAAATAGAATGCACAGTTACATGTTAGTGTTTATATGACATTTGTGTTTTACTTAATGTGTCAGTGACTCTTTATTTGTTTGACTTCACTAACC